>VZTH01017837.1:277733-299349 GCA_013397815.1 Aleadryas rufinucha | reverse complement strand
GAAAGGAAAGGAAAGGAAATCCTGCGTATGACCTTTCACACTGCACAGCCTCTCTCCCAAAATTTATTAGAAGTAAGCAGCTACACTCGGTTTTGACTTCAGCTTGCATTTAATGTATTACTGCACCCCATTCCTATTTGCAGCTGACAGCAAACCTCAAACCGTGGGGTGAATCCCCATGCACACAAAGAGGTGCTGGAAGTTTAGTCACCCTTGGAGGACTTGTGCCCACTGACAGGTGATCTTTTCCAGCCATCAGTCCAGTTCATGGGAAGTGCAGTGCTTGCCCTTCTTCCACTGCCAGTATCCAGCAGGATTCCCCCCTCCCCCCCGATTTTCCTCCAGCTGATCTCTGGAGTACCCTTGAGTGTTTGAGACTGTCCAATGAGGGAAGTATTCATCCAGTCTTGCTTTTAAATAAATACTTCCCACCAAACCCTAAAAAGGAGGAAGCAATATTGCCAGACAAATACACAAAATTATGCAGGAGGCTGAGCTGAATATATTTACTGTTGTTGCTAAAATATGTATCTGGACAATAGCCACAGCAAGCTTCAACCCAAGTAATATGAAACAGGTTTTATATTTCTGTGAAGACATTGATGAAAGCCCAGGGAATGTATTTTTAAAGATTTTTTAAAATAGATGTCTATAAAATCACAAGTGGTCTGGGGAAGATGAACTGGGAATGGTTATTTATTGTTCCTCATAAAAGGAGAACGAGGAGGCAAACAATGAAATTTTTGGCAAGCAGGTATGAAAAAGAAAGCAGTTTTTCATGCAGTTGAGTTAAATGCAGCCATTTAAACTATGAAACCCATTGTCACAGGATGTTGTGGACACTGGGACTATAAACAGATTCAAAAGAGTTAAACAGTTGTGAAGTCCAGATCTAACAGTGCTTTAAAACACTTCTGAGTGGATGCAGCTTCCAGCTCCTGAAATCTATAAAATGCAGGTTTCCATAACCTGGGAGATTACAGCAGGGGTAAAAATTGCTCCATACTTCATCTTATGCTGTTCTCCTTAAACAGGACGAAGGTACTGAGTGAGGTGAGCCCTTGGTTCTGCCTGCTTCTGGACTCCCTTAATCAATTGTATTCCTAATTAGATACATCATTTTTGTCCCTGGCAAGCCGTATATCTCACTGGGAAGTGTAGTGTCTGACCGGAAGGATGCGGGTCTGCTCAGTGCGGATCTTGTCTCAGACACTGACTGAGATTTCAGAGAACATGATGCTCATCTGGGCTCTGCCACAGGCTCTTTGTGTGACTCATTTCTAAAGTTTTGCTAAATGAGAGTAGTTTCCCCTTAATCTTGCTTGTGATTTTGACTACAAAGCTTTGTGGGGAAGGCGTATGGTTGCAGGGCCTAGCATCATAGGGTCCCTGCAACCCCTTTGGATACAACTTAATTAAGGAGTAAGAGAACATGGAAAGGAAAGAAACCCCTCTAGCTGTCTCCCCTGATGGGAGAAGGGTGAAAGGTAGGAAGAGAAGATTATTCCCATGGGGCCCTCACACTTGGCTCAGTTGGTGTTACTCTCCCAATAGCACAGAAGAGGTTGTCACATCCAAGGAATGGGTCTGAACAGTCTCCTGCCAAAATGAGCTTGGTGGCGGCAGTCAGCGTGACAGAGCGCTCACCTATCAGCAAAAATTACAAACAGCATTAATTTCACATTGTGACGCATGTTCTCTCCTTCAGTTACTTGTTTATGTTGCTAAGGAAATATCAGTTACAGGAGAAAAATTTAACCTTGAATTTCAAATAAATTCTTGTTTTTTTGAAGGTATGCAATTAATTGGAAAGATGTTGCTGGTTGCAGTCTGGCAATTTGTGCCCTGCCCTGGCCACTGTGCTCAGGGATCTGGAGCCCTCCCACTCTTCAAGGAGTGGGGTCAGGCAGGGGCACCAGGAGCCAACAACGTGCTGTCTTTGCTTGAGGATTTGCTTGAGGAAGCCAAGCTTGCACAGACCTAAACTGGTTGAACTAGACATTTCAACCATTGAGAACAGTTTATTATGAAATCTTCTGCATAAAGAGTTGTTTAACTCCGTGAAAACTTGAGTGAGGTTTGCTGGCCATCCCCATAGTTGTGACCAGTTAATAAATAATTTGGTATTTCCAAAATCTGTTTTGCCAAGCAGATGACACTTGAATGTCCCAGGAGAAGTGTTGTACCAGTGTTCAATCCCCTGCTGTACAATCTCTTCTCATGGGGAAGGTGTAGAGCATTACAATACATGAGGCAGAGAGGAAAGAACACATTTCCAGCTGTTTTCCTCATGAAACACAAGTAGCTACGTTAGCCCCATTGCCACTTTGGCTGCTGTGAACCCACAGATAGACTCTTGGTCTGCTGGACAAGCACGGATGACGTGAAGCCAAGATGCACCACATGCAGGTGCAAAGGCTCAGACCCAGCTCATTCCAGCCAAACGAGTCCCGAGCAAGGCAAGCGAGGAGTTCTGAAGGCCAGGTGGGAGCCTTGCTTTGCAGTGTTGAGGCCAAACCTACACAGAAGTTGAAGCTCAATATTAAGAGCCTGAAACCAATCTATTCCAGCAATGCCAAGGACTTTCAGGATCTGCTCAGTCTCATCCAGTGCCACTCCTGCTGTCTGCTGCAGCAGCTCTGCTCGTTAGCCAGGAAAATCCTTTTGTAGGAGTAGAGGAACCCTTAAGAAAGAAAGACTGCATCTGTCATATTAGGTGTGAGTTTCTAGTTTACCTCCTCGGAAATCTGCTGCTGTGGAGTGGTGACACCTAATGGTAGAGACACAATGTACGACAAGGACACAGCAGGGGTGCAAATGAGGTATAAGAACTGTGTCACTCTTCATGGATAGGAAGTCGATGTCAGATACTTTATGCAATGTACACCCCCCACTGGGCAGAATTTTGATGCAATATCTCCTTTTCAGCCTTGGCTACCTCAGTATAATGCATTTTTAAGACCTGCTCATAGAGACTTCATTTCTAGTTCTGGCATTATACTAGCATTTCCCCTCCTGTGTTATCCTTTGTTCTGCTAACCCTTTTTATTAAATCCTGCAATTTGTTGCTTGTCTCAGAGCAGCTTGTTCAGATTAGACTTGCCTAGGGGCTAGTTTAAATTGCTCACATGACTTCTCATAAGAAACATTACACACACGTTAAATTCATGAGCCAAAGGCTTGTGTGTGGAGCGCTTTCCATTTCCTTTTGCCCTTTCCAGGTGCCGTTTTCCTCATTTTTCATGCCTTCCCCACATTCCCCTTCACCTTCCCCCCCTGCCCTTCTGTGCCTTTGCATGGAAAAAAGGAGAATCTCATCTTTGCACTAAGAGATACATCAATCCAGTCTGACTATTTAAATATTCAGGGCTGGAATCTGTCCCTATCAAATCCATTTGCAGGTAATTGTAATACAATATGCAAACATACCCGAAACGTGGAAAGAGAGCAAAGGGAACCATCCATGTACCCAGTGCATTAATAAAAGAAGGAGGCATTTTTGCCTCTGGTTCTGGAAAGTACAAAACAAGAGTGGTTGTTCCCACTAAAATTTTGTTTCAGACTGTCCTATATTGCTCTCGGTGCAGAAAATAGCAGCTTTCCACAGCCTTACTCTCTGTATGACCCCAGTGTGTTCTCCAGAGCTGAGAGTAGGACTCCCAGTACTCTGATTACTTGGGTACCTTTCCTGCAAAGAGCATCCTTAGAGGGCCACAGATACCTGCTTACAACTCTTGTTACTCAGCTATATCAGGAATACAGCCTTCTTCTAATTTTGACTTCTTCTAGCTCTTTGCTGGAAGGCTAGCAGATGCTGTGCTGGTGCAGGCGGGCAGATTTATTTGTTTTGGAGGTGAGCACCTACAAAATGAAACCAACTCTCCGTGTGTTTGAGACTGGTCACAAGCAGGGGAGTAACAACCAAGTATGCTTAACCCAGCTACTGTGAGTTGAAAAAATGATGCTTAGTATAATTAAATGAAAATAAGTAACTGGGAAGGGAACAAAAATCATATTTTGAGGGGAAGGCTGTGACATTTTGCCCTCTTTAGAATCATGGAGGAGAAACATTTTGAACCATTTCTTCTCAAGTAAAGGAAAATCATCTGCTAGAGTTCATATCTCTTTAGATTCCAGATAATTCAAACATGAGACAGTACCAGGCCTTCATAGTTCCGCCTCACACAAAACTACTCCTCCTGCATTTAGTTACTTAACAGACCATGGCTGGTGCAGGTGCAAGTGACAATACAGCAGAGCCAGTCACTTGTTCCAGCAGTGTGAGCAGAACATGTTTCCACACTGGGGAGAACTGGCTGAAGGAATGGCACAGCCACACCATTTCCCCATCTGGATGTAATCTGAGCTGTTAGCGCTGTATAAAACTGGATGGATGGTAAATGGTTTAGAGGCTGGTCTGGAAGGACCACGTCTTCCTTCACAGACCTCCGTGGAAACTCAGATAATTGGAAGTATTTTTCCTGAAAGTCTGTAAATGTTCATCCAGAACACGAGTAATTTCCAGCACGACCGCAGCTGTGCAACACCACCCTCCCAGCAGCCTGATGGTCCTCACTGGTCTGCAGCAACACATAGCTAGCTGATATCATGCCTTGGTTCCACATTTGGATCAGATGCCCTAAGCAGGCTGGGAAGTTGCTGTTGTGCTTTATGCTCCTCTGGTATAAAGTTCTTCCAAAGTTAAAATTCAGCTATAGGAGTTCCCCACCCAGGAACCTTCCTGCCCCATTCCTAAGACTGGAAGACCTCTGCCAGTCTCAGACCTAGACCTCAAAACTGCCAGCTCTCCTGTAGCCTGTACTCTCCTGCTCTTCCATCTTCCTTGATGACTCAGAGTATTTCCCCAGCACTTCAAGAAATGTAGTCCAGAGGAAATCCCCATCCATCCCACAAGAGATTGTCAGCTGTGAGGTGCAAGACTGCAGGCTCCTTGTCCTTACTCTGCACCTCTTCATTTCCCATGGCCTCCTCCTCCATAGACTTCCCTGTGATCTCTTCTATAAGCCCATCAGGGCCAAATGCTCCCCTTTATTGAGCTGTGGAGAAACCCCTATGTGTTTTCAAAACTGTTCCCATAAATGACCACAACAAATGGCTCTTCACTCCCCTGGTAATCCCACTGCTTTCCACTTTAATTCGCCTCTCCTTTTAAAGGAATTGCTGGGAATTACAGAAAGTTCTTTTTGAGACAGCCATAAAAGAACAAACACGTCCCAAAACACCTCACTATCAAAAACTGGGCCCTCTTCATTCAGGAAAGCAAAGGTTCTTCCTACAGATTTTTCAGTGCTGGGTTACACACATTAAAGCAGTAAATTCACAAGGGCATTCCTTAGAACATCTGTGATGTCATTGGACAGTGAGGATGCAGGTATGCACACAATTGCTGACAGTAAATATCTACTTACCTTTAGTGTGCCTGTAAAGTCTTTATGTATTTGATTTGCTTTTACACCCATGGGGGTCCTGGGGTCTTTAGCCACAGCAGCAAGAGCAGAGCAATGGAGTGGAGCAACTGCACAGTAGGTAGAGAGCTACTGACATTGAAGGAGGGTGGCTTAACTTCTTCAGGGAAGACAGTTTGATTTAAGGCTGATATAATTTTAATTGAAAACATCCAAATCATATCCACCTGGATTGGGATATAATTTATTAGTGAATAGGAGTGAACAAAAATTTAATGCAGACGGGGCAGTAGAGCACATGATGTTCCACATGCTTGGCTGCAAAAGCTGTCTGGTGTGTTGCATTGCAGTGTACTCTGAAATGTCTTTATTATTTATTGTTGTATTAGTGATTCTTTGTTTGGACTACACAAAGCTGCTACACAAATCCATACAGAGAATACCAAATTCTCTGCTAATATACCTCACATTAGAAGACCATTTCCATCTCCTGACCCTCTGCCCAGTCCAGCCTCCAGCAACACTTCCTGATGTGGTAATTCCTGGCTATATTTGGTGTTAGATAGTTGAATATTTCATAGAAAATTGTGACTGAATTTGCAAAGTGCCAGAAATAATGTTTTAAGAATTTGGGTTTCCAGGTTATACACAAAAGCTCTCTGAGAATTCATGAATGCAGTCAGCATCAACATAGAAAGAAGACAGTATTCAATGAGCCATACATCGTGCACTGAAGTACAGGCAAAAATATTCTTAACATTTTTACAATGTTATAATTAAATGTCCCTTTAATTCATGTCCATGAGTATGTGCAATGCATGTTATTTTAATTAGATTTGTATTTACCAGATGACCATTGCACAAATAATAGACATATCCCCTGACACACACACACTTCTCCTTATGGGCATCTCCCTGGAGAGACAGCAATCCAGTACATATTGTTGTGTACATTCAAAAGATTTATGTCTCAGTGACATTTTTATTGGTTCTACTGGCTTATTTGATGCTGTGTAATGTTAAAGAAAAAAAAAGTATTTTATATTTTCATGTCCTGATGGTGGCAGTAAGAGGTTTTACAATAGAGCTTGCAGGAAGAAACAATGATCCAGCAGTAAACAGCCTCATTATGTCTTCAAGAGGAGAAACTGCCTAACACATCATACCATTACTTATTTTGTTCTCTCCATTCAAACTCAAGTGCCACATTCCCGTTTACACAAACCAGATAAATAACCAGGAATCATGAGCTCTTCAAGAAGCACTGATAGAAGTGAGCAGTTGCCTAACACATACACTTTGCTCTGTAAAGTTTTCTTAGAGGAGAAAGGAAGAAATGTAAAGAAAGAAGTGTGAAGGAAGGGGAAAGCTGCAGACAGGGCACCCCTATCTATGCCCTTCAGACAGGAGAAAATCAACCATCTCTGTGAATATTTTATTGCCCGTGGCAGAGTATCCAAACTGCTCCTCCTTGGGGAACAGAAGGAGTTTTCATCCATCGTGACCAGAGGGTGTTGGTGACAGAGAGCAAAATGTCACCACAAGTGACTTGTGTAGGAGACAGGAGCAAACCTGCTGTGTTGCAGACATGCAGCACCAATGCTCTCCCAGTTTTTTACCTGCTTCACAGCTTGCTGCAGCCAGGCAGGGTGGAGACAAGCCCTTTTTTCCCATCGCGTACTCTGTTCTCTGGCACTGCGTCTAACTTTGCTCACTTGATCCATGTTGGCCATGGTGGGGGCCTGGGATCTTTTCACGACACAGGCAAAGGCAAAGACTCTCGATTCTGCAGATCTTATGGTGCCAATGTGTCCATGATGGAATTGGAGCAAGACTAAAATGACAAAAAACCAGGGAAGCACTGGTCCAAGCACGCCACAAAGAGACACGTGGGTAGATGCACGGTCCCTGTGTCTGCTGCCCTCTTCCGCATTAGGCTTGCAGCTGACACAAACCATGCTAACTTGGAGTGATTAATGAGGGACTTAAGCAGCTCAACGAGTCTGCTTTCTGTCCTTAAAAATTAAACAACAGTAACTAAAAGTAGTAATAGGGCTTTAAGAGAGATCAAAAAGAAAAGAAAAAAAAATCTCTTTTCGCTGAACTACCTTAAAAAATATGTTACAGGAAATGAATGCCTGTAAGTGGAGCAGAATGGGTATATTCACTACCCATATCACAGAGGTAGACTCTGGTGCACAGTTCCTAGGGAAGATAACTTGTAAATATCAGTATCTTGATCCTCATCCTGCACCTACCCTGGTGTAAAGGAGGAACCACTCCATAGGGAGCTCAGAAGTTAAACCCACTCTAAAACTCATTTGCATGAGACCTGAATCTCCCTGTGTTGACCTGAATCACCCTGGCCAGCACAGAACAGTGAGCTGAGATTGCTAAAGCTTGCCAAGCCTCTTGACAAAAAAGCAGCTTCACACAAAATTGAGATACTACTGAAAATTAAACAAAAAAATGTAGGACCTTAATAACTGGGAGCATGCGCTAGCTATTGTTTCACAGACTGAAATCATAAACCTGTATTAAGGCTATCAGAAAACGAATTTGGAGCATTAAAAATTTATAAAGCCTTTTGAGTCCCTGGAAAGATCATTACTAGGCAACACATTGCTGTAGTTCCCATCACAAGGCACTGAGACGGCACAAACCCGGCTTCGGATCAGCCCAGCTCCCTCCACCCTCGCGGTGCAGAAGAGGGAGCCTTCTGAACACTTCAGTGCCATAAAGCGCCTTTGTGAGAGAAGATCTTTGCCGCTGTGAGGAGCATCAAGTCAGCAGGAGTCGGCTGAGGCATACGGGGTGGGAGGACTGAGGTCTCCAGTTATCAGCATTCCTTGGGCTGAGCTGTAGACAGCCTGGTTATTTCCCACATTTGCTAGTCCATGCAGTTTTGACCTTTCCCTTAATGCGAGTTAGCATTTCCCCCCCTATTTAGCAGGTTGAATCTGACTCAAAATGCCTCATGGGAAGTACTTCAAATGAACAGGTTTCATAAAAACCCTTTGACACTAAAATGGCTTGGTATTTCAGAGGTACTGCTACTGACTTCATTCAGTGTGACTACCCTTTTTATGGTGCATGCAGTTTTCTCATTTACTGCTGGGTGGTTTTGTGGCAAAAGCACTCAAGGGGCTCGACATCTCCTTAAGGCTCTGCCTTTCTCTTTCAGCTGTAACACCAAATGTGACACTTTCTCTGCAATAGCTTCTCTAGTTTTGAATAGGGAAAATAATACACTGCCTCTCCGAAGTATTAAAGGGCTCTGATCCTCCTACTTATGAAGTGCTTTCAGTTTTCAAGAGAAGGTGCTGTAAATGCAAATTATTTATAGTTATTACCTAACGTAAATGAAAGAGAATATTTATTTTGCAGGTCTCAGATGAAGTGGAACAGTCATGTCAAATGTGCTGTGTTAGTAACAACTTGGTGAAAGGAAAACCAAGACCCAAGATGTTGGGATTGCTATCAAATCTATACACAAATGTATTTTTAGAGGCCAGCATTAGGGCTAAGGCTCTGCCAAAAGCTAGATGGGATTTACTAGGTTGTTGCTCTCCTGTCAAGATATATTGCCAAAAGGCTGATTTACTTCCACATCCTTATATCCACTGCTTTATATTGTGTTGGTTGTTTAAATATTTGTGTGCATTCAGGAGCAGCAATTTCTTCTGTCTAACAGAAAAATGTTGCAGCTGGCAATGGCTCTGTGCCAATAACACACAGGATGTTTGAACAGCCCTGTGTTCAGTGTTCCTCTGCCCCAGCAATCTGGATTATGTTTTTGTAAATTTATTTGATCATAGCGCTCATGAAAATTACAAATTAACATCAGTAAGTAGGAGCTAACATGGTCTCGGTGTATCGGGTAGTCTCTGTCCTAGCTCTCCTTCTCAGCTCGGCCCTGGGCTGCTGTGCTCCTTCCCTCCTCCAGGTTCCGCTCCTTTCCAGACTGACGGTGGTGGTGCGCTACAGGAACTGCAGGTGCTACGAGAACTGAAGAATTACTCACTCGGTGTAATTTAAGGCTAGCGAAACCCCTCGTGTTTCTTATAATGAGAGGAACATGAAATAATAACACTTCAGGGCTGTAGTAACTGGCCAGCAATCAAAGCTTTCATTGAAGCCGTGAGCATTTAAGAATATATTTAGCTACATCCCTACTTTGCAATGCATTCCTGTGTTGGTTTAAGCCCCCCTCATTCACACAGCCATATAAATTGTTTATGCTTTAGGGGAATGTGATTGTAAGATTCAGTCCTTAGATGAAGGGTGTGTTATTGACTGAAGACTGATACAAAGTGGAAAAATAGACCTATTTAAGCTTGCAGTACTAATTTCCACCCCCATACCCCAATCTTTAGTTTTCAACCACTTTGAAAAGTGACTCACTTCTGCATTTGGACAAATATTAGCCATCATCATGGATTTCGGCAATACTGAAAGAAAAGAAGAACAAAACCAAAGAGCAACAAAAATTTAGCATCACGTAGTAAGATATACACACTGTGCATTCACTCAAATGACATTCTAAATGTGTCCTGAAGGCATGCAGTGAAGCCATTTACACAAGCAAGTCATTACCTCACAGTGTTTAAGTTTAAATTGTGCTCATATATAGCTAACCTAAGGAAAACAGTCATTTGTCCACTGAGGAGCTGTCCAGTAGGTTAGAGCAAAAGAGATCAGTGGAATCAGCTTTTGCCTTCATTTTCATCATGACAGCTTACAGGAAATTAAATTGAATTTGATGTAACCCAAAATACATCATACTGCCATTTAATTGCATGGTAATACATCATATAAAGCACTCCCCAAAGCTGAACCTGCTAGCTCATTTGTTTAATTGAACATTTAACACGTCGTCCCATGTCTCCCTACCCTCTGTTCCCTCCTCTCCAATAGAAAAATGATCAATTCATTCATTATTGGCTCCTGCTATAGGATAATTCCCTCTCCTTTCCAATGCCAGTGTACAGGTGTTCTCATCTAGTAAAAAAACCCAAACCAACAAACAACCAAACAATAAGAGGATGAAAGATCTTTTTAATGGAAATCACAAGCTAGGAAACAATGTTTGCAGAGACCAGTACACTTCGAATTTTAACACTAGCCTCCGCTCTTGTGATGATTTAAACAAATCCATGACATCCGAGTGTCCTACAGTTGTAGCTCAGGCTGACCTTCACTCTGCAATTGCTGTACCAGTGGGTTTAATGGGCAGGACAGTTCTCTTAATCACATCCACCTTTCCAGCAGCTGGGCAGGAAGGCAGTCTGCCAGCACACTCCCACTTTGGGGCTGTTGCTGCCTTCTCCTGCCCCAGTGCGAGCACACTCAGCAGCGTGCCCGAGCAGTGGCGCTGGCCTGTGCCCCTCCTCTGCACTCCTGCTGGCACCCCTCCAGCCGCTTCCACCCTCTGACATGGGTGCCAGGCACTGCTACTTCATCAGGAGCAGCTTTAAATGCTTCAACCCACTCCTGAGAAGTCAGCAGCTAGGCAGGTATTCTACAAGGCATGGAAATTTGAAAAAGAAAATTTTAGCCAAGTCTGGGTCACAATACTTTTTTTATAAGAAGAGTAGAAAATTTAGGAGTGATGAGGATTCACACAGATGGATTTCCCCAGACACTTCCCTCTTCCTCTCAGAAATTACGCCCAAATGAATTTTAAGGCTTATCTCAGTTTTCCAGATTGATAGCTATAATTGATTGTATATCACTATGACAGAGCTTGGACCACTAGAAGATTTGACCATACTGTTAGATTTTGACCTCGCTATTAGAAGATTGCTCTTTACCCTCCTGAGATAGGTCATATGGGAATCAAGTGGAGAACAGAAAGCATTGCAAAAAAATTTCAATTCTATAATAGGTTTTTTGCGAATTATTTAAGAACACAATCCCTCTAAGCCATGTCCACGACTTTTTGTAGCTAAAAATGCTCAGCTAGCAGCAGACATCAGACCCTGGAGTGGCAAACAAATAATTTCTAAAACGTGATATGGGATTTTGCCTCAAATTTCTGCCTGCATAGCATTAAAAGCCTCATTAACTGGCAGAAAGTAAAGGACCCCATGCATAGGACCATGACCAAATCCAGTGGAGTGCTTTTTGCAGGTGACAAGATGCAAGCTTCACAGAGCCCAATGCACAAGCTGTCTAATTTCCTGTGAGAGCACTGGGTCAGTTAGTAAGTAAAGAAAGGGTGGTTTATGAAAAGACATTGCCATGTTGCTCCAGTGGCAGCTCAAGATGTGAACAGCAGCACTGTTTATTCTTTTCCTTGTAGGACCATATGTCTTTCCTGAAATGTAAAAATCTGTTGTAACTTAGTTTTGGCCTCTCCTGGGAGCCTTGAAGCAAGACAAATATGACTACTCTGTCCACACAAGGCAGAGCAAAAACACACGACTGACAAGTTGGAAGCTTTTCTTCCTGACCTTGGGGAGAAAGCACCAAGCTCCTTTTAGCTTTGCATTTAAAAGCTTAGGTTTTCAGTTTTCACAATAGATCCTTCACATCACAATGTCCTCCTGTGGGAGGACTCCTCCCATCCAGCCATGCCCCATTCCAGGCGGGTCTGGAGATGGGGGAGGAAGCTGTCACCAGCATCATTCAGAGGCTGCTGATGGGACAGCCTGTGACACCAGGTTCAGGAAAGCCTCCCCAGGACAAGGCAGGAGGAATACCAGCCTCCAGAAAAAAAACCACTGTCTGTCCTCCTCCTCCTCCCCTCACCCACAGGACTAAGCTTTGGAATATGCAGTGGGGTATCACTGCTTGAAATTCTCTGGTATATGCCCAAAATGGTACAAAAGGAATGCTAAGTTGAAGAAATTAGATTTGCCTTTGGTTTCCACCTGCAAACCCTGCAGTTGTTCCTGTCTCTGATGTGGTAAGGGGTATGATTTAATCTAGTCCTGGCTCTTTCCTCCTGTTGGTAATAACATCAGTGCTCCAAGAGGATGCAAATCTTAAAGCCAGGTGCTGTCACAGACAGAAAGGAACGACCTGGTCAGGAAGGACTGAAGGGAGCTTTTTTTACCAGTGTACAAGTAAGGTACACCTACAAAAAATTGCAGCTACTAGATGAATTGCTGGTGCTAAAGATGTTCTGACACTGTGTCCAGAAGTCCACTGTGTCCAGAGGTCCAGGTTATTACAGGGTTGCAATTTTCTCAGCAGCTACAAAGTGAACATGAAGTTTTAGCTGTCTTGAATATTGGGGTTATTCAGAAGCATCCAGGAGTCTAAACAGGTCAACACTCAATAGATACTTAGGTCATATGTACAACACTTACCAAGATGGTATCAAGTGATGGCAGGCATTATCAAGAAATGGGAGATAAGGCTGAATTTTTGTGCTGCACATTCCAGAGAGATGTGCAGCATCTCATGCATTGTTGCCACTCATGCATTGACTTCAGTAAGAATGCGATAAGATATGCTAAGATAGCCAATTCCTGCCATTTTTCCTCACCCTGGAGCCTCCTGAAGTCGACCCATACTGAACATCCTGGAGACTTTCTGCAGGATGGGGCTGGATGGAGATGACTTGGAAGGTGCCACTCACCAGCGTTTCAAGTGCTGCATCTACACCATGGCTCACAGAAATCCAGCAGTGAGCAGGATGTGCTGGCACCTGGATTTCACTACCCACAGACCTCCTGATGGCAAAGCCCTTTCATTAGTAAACCAGAAAGGCAAGAGATTTTAGGTGTCTCTGAAGGAGACAGCATTCAATGCTCTCCATCTGTCTAAGTCCCTTTATCTGTGCAAATTGTACATTTTTTTCCAATGGGCAGAGATGATATGTAGTCACAAGTGGTTTATTGCTATCTTTGTTAGCTTATAGGAATAAAATTTAGACTTCCAGAAGGTAATAGTAAATAAATAGCATTATCTTTTTCATAGGAGTAAAGTACTCAAAAGAAAGAGGAAGAAATACATAGTCTAAATCAAAGCTGATGATTGGAAGAAAAGAAGCAGAATGTACCAATGTTTAGATGTGTTGGCTCATTTTTCAGAACCAGTGGTTCTTGGATATAAAAATGACAGATTGAAGAGTTTGTAAATCACTGTTTAAAGGGTCTGTTTCTTCCCTTTATGGTGAACAGAATGCTGTGTAAGCATCACTTAGTGCCAAAAGATGAAAATATGTGGTCACTAGAAGAGTTTTATTATTTCCTTGTATCAGCATCATAGGAGCAATGAAAGAAAGAGATGTAGGAGTACAGGGGGATAGGAAAAAATGGCTTAGATGTGTCAAAAAAAGACTGATAAACAGTGAGCAAATGCTGAGAAGTGATCAGACTAACAGTGAAGGAGACTGAACTGCCTTCCCATTGAGATGAAAATCCAGCCACAGAGCCAATGGAGATGCCAACATGGCTGCTACCCTTGGCAAATTAGCTTAGTGACTCTAGAAAAGTTTCAGCTACGTTCAGCTGGCTCAGTTACCAGTGGAGCACACTGCTGCAGGCACTCACACACAATTATGATGCGTGCAACAGAAAAAAATACTTGTGAAAAGAGCTCTTGCTGAATTTGACACTTTGGGCAGTTCATCTGCCACTGTAAGAAGATTAATTTCTTGCATGCTAGGTTATTACTTTTAATGTTCTTCAGCGGGAGAATTATTCAGGATTAGGAAACATAAACTACTGGTCAATTTTGCAGCTCTGAGTGCGTCTTCACAGTGATAACATTCTTTGAAATCTGCTAAAGGGAAGGTCTCACCCACTGAATCCTGTGTCTAATCTAAAATGGTCCATGCTAAAACTTCCTGTAGCTTGAAAACAAAATGAAGAGGGGAAAAAAAACCCCATAACCAAGAGGACAAAAAGAAGTAAAACATAGGAGAGATTTGGTTGTATCATTAACAAACCTTTGAATTTCTGTTCTTGATGATCACTTTTTGAGAAAAAAACCATTCTCTCATATCTATTTCTAGTATGTCTTACTGTCTCAGAAACATATGCTTAGGATTCAGATATCAGTTCTGCAGGACAGGTGCCCTCTAAAATACAAATGATGATGTCTTTGTGCCAGAAGACGTTAAGCCAAAACATATTAAAGTCAATTAAAAAATCTCCTGGTGTTTTCAGTAGGCATTGAATCAGGCACAAAGTAAGTGATGGGGAACTACGGGGTCTCTGCCACCTGTCCAACTCTACCACAGGGTTTACAAGTGATCCCAGCTATTAATTTATGCTTTATACCTCAGTTTCCCTACTTTTCTGAGTCTGTTAAAGTTCCTGCCCAAAGGCATAATCAGGCTTAATGGCTCATAAGGTGATTGTAAGATCTTAGGATGTGCTATAGCACCGCAAGCTATTCCCGCTACCCAGCAAAAATCTTTTTTTATGGCTGGTTACACACTTAATGTTTAAGATATGAGAGGCTGGTGAACACAAGGGTTAATTACAGGTTCCCATAGATTATATTTTCTCTCGTGGGTCTACTTTGAACTTCACTCCTGTGTTTATTTAGCTGTGCATATGTGTGTGCATGGCCCTGCATGTAGCAAAGGGCCAGAAGGGCCGAGCCCCTCCCTGAGGAAGCTCTGACAGAGGATCTGTGCAAATGTGCTTCCTCTTCCTTTCACTCCCCAACTTTAAGGTCAGAGGATCTGGAAAATCCTCCTCCACCCTGTGACTTGATCTGATGATTGTAAGAGAACTGCAGTTCCCCCGCGCCTTCCTGCTCCTTCCGCTCCCCACCCTTCCCTCTCACAGCCTGGTAACCCTTTAAAGCCTTCTCCAGAGTGATGCCTATGGATCCCAGGCACTGGAGAGGGACACAGGGGAGCTGGCTGCTTGTGTTTGCACAGCATGAGCAGCCCTGGGTTATCCCAGGTGGAAGGGTTTCTGTGACCCTCATGGGCCAAGGTAACACGTGAAAATTGGGGTTTTTCTGGGGCATTGCTTCCTGTTCTCTGACAGACGAGACAAGCCTGGAAAATGCATCAATTATTAACTCAATTGAGAAGAGCTAACTGCTTTTTTATTTATTTCTTTTTTTCATTCTAAATCACAGATTTTTGGATTCAGGACAGCCAAGTCAGGAATTCCTGCCTTTGGCTTCCAGCTTTGCTGCAGCATGAGGGGCCCTCATAGTGGCTAGTGTCTGGCATGGATGGGAGCATCAGGGCTGCAAGGATCCGGTTCCAGGCATCCTGCTTTGGGTGGAATGCTTCCATCAAGGTGCTTTCCCACAGCTGGTGGCACTGCCCTTAAACAACTGCTCCGAGGACTCTATGAAAGGCCTTCAAGGTCCCCCATGTGGAAATCACATGAAAAAGGACAGGTGGCCAGAGGTGTGTCTCCAGGCCCAAAATATGTGCCCAAGTTGGATGCCAGGCAAAACCATGAGCAACCTCAGCTTCAAGCATGCCTCATTCCCAGCAAGGCAGCACACTTTCCATTGCCTGCTTCTCTGTCAGCAGCATTTCAGCCCAGGAAAGGTGAAGGCATTGATGCCCCATTCCACAGCCAGCCCTCCCTTGCTGAAACCATGGGTGTGCCTTCTTTGGGATGGAGAGCTCTTAGAAAAAACCCAAAGTAACTCTGGCAGTTGGACATGCCTGCTGGCTCCTGAGCCCTTTAGTCACACTCCAACTCTAATGGCTCCATCAGACCTAGAAAGTGACTTTTTACTTCCAGAGGAAGGTGCCATTTGCACCCAGAAGAGCTGAGGCACTGAGAGAAGCACACCAGCTGCAGGCAGACAGTGAAAGGGTGAGACCAGGCCACCTGCACTGGGGTTCAAGGTGGGGACTGTCTCCCTCAAACAGTGGCCATGGGCTTGCTGAGGAGAGCGAGGCTGACTCACAGCCCAGCCTGGCCCTTCCTGGCACCCAAAGCCAAGTGCTCTTGGATGCCGTGAGGCTTTTGGATTGTAAATATCCCAGCACTTGACTTTGGCTGCCATTTTTAATGTAGCTCCAGTAAAACGGAGTGCCCAGCTTCCAAGCAGAGGGAAGCAGCAGCCCTGTTCCAGCCCAGCCCACAGGGCTGTTCTCGCCCTGTTCTCTGGAGGAGTGGGTTCACATTCCTGCCTGTCTGCACAAAGAGATTTGGTGGCAGCAATGTGACCATAGGCTGCTGGTTCAGGTTGCAGGTTCACCTCTGCTGGCCAGTCAGCTGGGATGGCTCTTCCTGCACACCTCTCCTTGCAGGAGCTGGAGGTGCAGGAAGGGACACTGGGGACAGGATGACTTGGTGTGGCTCTGATGCCAGCCTTTGCAGCTCTGACATCATTTCAGCAAGCAAAGGACCTCTCCCCTCTAGGATGGACAAGGAAGGTGGCAGTGTCTTACCTGCTGCTCATATTTGTGATGGACAGTCCAGCCAGCACTTCCTAGAGATGCTAAATGCACTCCCAAACTTTAACACATACAAATCTGATTATTTCATATTAATTTAAATTATTTTTAAGGAGCCATTTATTAGCACTTGTTGCTTTTGTATGCAGTCTGAATTTCTGGTGCCATACATAGACTTTGCCTCCTTAAAAGGAGCTGAAGGTGCTCCCCAAAGGGTACATTCAACGTGCTCCTTTGTTTCTCTGCTCAGTCTACACTGAGCAAACATTTTAGGTTCTATCAGCGTTTGTGGTCTGGAATTAAGAAATCTGAGGCAGATACAGGTTAGTCTAGTTCTTCTGCAGATTGATTCATTACAAAGTGACAGGTCAGGGCTGCAAACAGCAGCAATACATCTGACTCACAGAGTAAGTACTGTCTAACATTAGCATTGACCCGGGCATATTACAAAGATGCCTACATAATTATGCCTCTTTGGAAAGCCTTTCAGTAAACACATCTATGTAAAAAACATCTTTAATTTAAAGAACACAAAGTGTCTTGGGTCTTGTCCCACTCCTTTTACACTAAGGTGCTATTACTCTTCCACGGAGGTGAAACTATACTGGGCTTGAGCCCGGAGAAAACCACAGGTGTTTGTATCCTGCAGCAAACATTTCTGGATTCCTACACCAGTGTTTGTACAGGTAACCATGAAAGGAGTTACCAGGGGGCCACAAACCTGCCTATAAATATATTCACAAATTTCACATTTCCTGAAGCAGGAACTGCTATTTGTTGTGTACAGCACCTGACACAATGTAGTTGTGACCCGAGTGGGGTTCCTGTGCTGTCCTGTAGTGAAATGGCAAATAATGGAGTGATAATGATGTCTTCTCCTTTCCTTCTGCACAGCGTTATTGCTGTGGTGTTTTGGTTTAGTGGGTCTAATTAGCAAACTTCCCGAGTTGCTACTGAATGAAAAGGATTTCAAAGAGAGCATGGTTTGTCATTTGTGAATCCCATCTACTTTAAAACAGGGCATGGATTTCTTGAAATTCTGTAAGAAACATAACGGTGGTTTTTACAATAGTAATGAATTCTGTGCAGCGCAAAAGGTCATATGAGAAGCAGTAGGAGGACAGGATGCTGGGACAAAACACTGAGCAGACTTACTTCCTAAATTAACATTTTTCTTTTTTTTTTCCCCCCCTACTCTCCCTGGGACTTTGTGGTATAACAGCATCTTGTGCTAGACAAAGGAAATGAAAGAGCATTAAGCACAGGTACACTGGAAATGTGGTAGGCGAAATACTGGGACATCTCTAAAGAAAAATAACAAAAGGCCCCAACAAGGAATGCAGATTTAAGTGGAAACATGCAATTCAGCTTATCAGCAGCTTTACATCTTATTCATTGTTAGATGTACTGGAAAGATATTAAGAGGACAAATGTATGCAAAAGTTGTCAAATATTATAAAAACTATGAAGCAATTGAATTTAAGAGAAACTCATGTGCATCTATCCATGCAAATAGGAAGTAGGGCTATTACAGCCACCTATAGATCTCCTGATTTTGAAGAGACTGGACCAAATTCTTCTCTATCACAATTTCATCAGTCTTCAGACATTTATTTATCTCAGATTTGCCCGGTGTAAGTGCCTGAAAACATAAGGTCCAATAACACTTCAACCCAACAGATGTAAGAAAGTTTGTTTTAATAAATGTAAGGGTCACAAATCCAAATGTCCAGGATGTGTGGAATAAATTTTAATTAAAGACAAGTTTTGCACTCTGCAGCAGCTAATGATTTGCTTGTACAAGGTGTTTGACACGTATTTATGGCAAGGCATAAAATGTCACAACATAGACTTTGAAAATATTGCAAGGTTTATGAGAAATGTCCATATACATTTGTCACTTTGCTTTACTAGCTAGACCCTTCTGCCTGATCCGAGGTCTTAGGAGGACTCTGCATTCAGCTGCCCCAGGCCAGGAGGAGCACTGGGACACACTGACAGCGAGACTCATCTGCTTGGTTGTGGGAGTAATTTATCTCACCATCCAGCTGTGCATTTTGGATGATGCAACAGGGGGTCCGTGCAATTCTTTGCCTTTCCCTGCCCTTCTACGTGCCAAGGAGATGGAAAATGTGCAGTTCTGGCATCTCTATCCATTCTTCTCTTTTAGTCCTCTCATTCATGGGACTGTTTTAATTTCTTGCCTTGCTGTCACACTTACTGGGCACACCCATTCGTCCTCAGGTTTCTGTGGGATAAAAGGAAGATCGAGTCACCTGTTTTCTATTTCTGGCAAGAATTTCAGAGCCCTTTCCGGTCCTGAGTCCCCTGGACTCTCTAAGGATAAGCTCTTGCAGAAGAGAGGAAGCAAAGAAGACTCCTTTATCAACAGCACTCCTTCCCCTATCTCTCTGAATCTCTTTGTGTGCAGCCTCTGGATTTTCATCTGCAGAATGGAAAAAGATAAGCTTTACCCCATTCTCTTTTCCCACAGGCTCTGGAAGATTACAAGGAGGGCTGGGGGATGTAAAAAAGCATAAATATAAATAGTTTAGGAAAAACATTAAAAACGAAAGATAAAAACCTGCAATCCAGAGAAGAATATAGGGAAGAAAAAAAAGAAAAAAAATAGTATGAAAAAAGAGAGAAAAACCAAAGGTACAGAAAATAAGTCATGATCCCAAATATTTGCATAGCTGAGGCCTCCACTTCCACAGTAACGTGCACTTCCTAGACTGACAAAACTGTGCAGGAGCATTTTGTCCTCATGAACACTAATTTCACACATAACCAGTTCAAAGGATCACAAAAAAGTAGTCTTCTGTGAGATGTCTGGGAACAGCTATATCCAAGTTACAGTTCCAGAGGACAAGGAAAAAAAGTCAGTACAGTGTGGTGTACTACAACATGTTTCCACATTCTGCCTGAGATTTGCAGATACTTGCTCCCCAAGTTGCTACTTGATTTAGTACTTGCTCCCCAAGTACCTCGTACTGGGATAATTTAAAACTTTTAACGTCTATGACCAGGGCATACAAATTATATTCTCCTTTGCTTTTTCTTTATCATCTTCCTCCCAACCTTCCTCTTAGTTCTTTGGGTCAAAAGGGCATAACTTCCTGTCTGCCTCCTAAAACCATAGTCTTTTTTATATTGAAACAATATTGAGTTGAAAACTAATTTTATTTTGCAGATAACTGAACACAAAAATATTTAAAATCCATAGGAACAGAATTTGAGGTCTTTTATAATGGAAAAAAAATTCAAGTGAAGTGGTTCCCTCAGAATACTTGCAAAAAAAAGGAAACAGATGTGAAAAAATCTAAATGTGAATACAAAATAAAATCCAGACCTGTATATCTTTTTTTTTTTTTTTTTTTTTTTTTTTTTTTTTTTTTTTTTTTTTTAAAAACAGTAATGCATCAACNTTTTTTTTTTTTTTTTTTTTTGTAAAGAAAGCCAGATTTTTGTTACATATCCTCAAAATATGGAAACAACTTACTTGGAAAAGTGAAAAATAAGGTGAAAATACAGCATCATAAGCCAAAAAAAAAAATCAGTGAAAAGAACAAAGTGAGTGAGGATTTGGAGAAGCCAAATAAATGCTGCCAGGACTTGAAGAGAGCAAATAAAATAATCCTACCTAGGAAAGGTAGTCTCTGCATCACAGCTGAAAAAAGAATTGGAACGACGACACTTCAAAAGATGATCTGTTATCTTCATCAGGAATTTCCTAAATTCTGACCCTAAATAGGCTGTAGTAAATAATTTTTGCAGCTGATCAGCATGCTATTTAAAAGGATGTTTGTTTGTTTTCTATAAATCAGAGACCAAGGCTACACTGAAGTTTCTAGACAGTAACACCACATACACTCCCTTGCGGTGTGTGGGTTGTTTCCAGCCTGAAAGGTTTAGAAAGACGTACAACTAAACTCCTAAACATAAAATTCATCCCAGTAAGTTCTATAACTTAATCAATTTAATATAAATAACATGAACTGGTTTTTTTTCCTCACTATTTTGAGGAAGAACATAGTAAAAGACACACCTGAATAGCTGTGGGGTTAGAGGCTTCATCTGTATCTGTTGAAAACTTAGCTCAAACAGCTGCAATCCTTAGTCCCTCTAGGAAATTAATCCTCATTCTCAGTGAATTTTGATGTTCAAAATAGAGGCTCACTCAAAAATCCCAAGTATGTATCTGACAGAAAACAGAAGTTTGGTTGATTTTCTTCTTCATAATTTTAAGACATGTAAGATGTTGTGCACACAGGTACAGATTCTAATTCTTCAAATTCATTTGGCTTACAATATGCAAGATGCCAACTGCCAAAATATTGGGAAAAAAAAGTGACAACAGTTATAATTCTATTTGCAGAAATTTCATTAGTGCCATTGACAAAAAAACCCCAAACAAACAAACCCAAACTTTTAAAATTAGGACATCAGTGCAAGGTCTTTATGAAACTTCTTGAGCAATGATGACAGCCCAAAGCAGACACTTCTAAAATTTCTTCAGTTCATATCTCACAGACCAATAATTTTCTGCAACATCTAATGTCGGACCCAGTAATGCACTGTGATCTCATACAGTAGCACAATCAGTACAGAGGAACCCTGTACATAAGCATTTATGTTAGTTAACACATGGAATATCAACTGGGTGTATAAGCTCACAAATATTTGAGGGTATAACTACCAAATGAGGATATTTGTGTATGTAGTGTAAACTGTTAGATATAACTGAACACAGTTTAGATCCTTTCTCTTCTCTTCTCTTCTCTTCTCTTCTCTTCTCTTCTCTTCTCTTCTCTTCTCTTCTCTTCTCTTCTCTTCTCTTCTCTTCTCT
>VZTH01017837.1:264372-277721 GCA_013397815.1 Aleadryas rufinucha | reverse complement strand
TCTCCTCTCCTCTCCTCTCCTCTCCTCTCCTCTCCTCTCTTAGAACGTGCTGTTTGCTTCACAGCTCTCCAGAGTAGACATTTTTCATTCTGCATTCAAGGAAGCTGGTGATACTAGATGAAATGTCTTTTGTCTTCTTTCCATCTTTGTTATTTTTCTTCTTCTATACCCTGGAAGAATCCCATCCTCATGTCACAGACAGATGACTCCTTGTCATCTCCAGACAGATGACTCAGTGTAAGTCTTGCTTGAAGTCACTCAAATAGTAAATACCTGTTACAGAGTGACAGTGTGATTGATATCTTACCTGCAGAGTTTGCCTACCCCTTTCTAAGCAATTTCACAGAAAAAACCCCGAACAGATAATGCCAGAAGCCTTAGCTTCAGCATCTGGGGCTCCACCTTCTCAAACAGATATTTCCAGACAGATAACCTCCCTTTTTCTCCAGACCTGAGAAGGCTGGCAAAACAAATCACTGCAAGATAATATTCCCTGAAAGATATAAAATACTCTCACAACTCGGCAAAGATCTTAAAACAGCTGAGTAAGTTCTCCCTTCCTGAAGCAAAGGACCATTATCAATAACTGTTCATCACTTCCTGGAATCCTTGCCAGGAGACCCAGAACATCTCAGTTTCCTGTTTCGCCCCACTCAACTGTTATGCAGAACTTTGAAGAGAGGTGATGAAACAACAAGCATCTTGGAAAAAAGATACCACCTCTATTTCCATACAATTCCATGAAAATTAAGCAGTCTTGTCAGAAGAAAAACTCATTAAAAAGGACCAAAATGCTACAATTCCAGATCTGCTTTGTGCCTAGACATCTCTAAGCTAGCAGTCCTACCTTAAAAGTAGCTGGCAAAGCTGCAGTGATGAAAGACAGAGGTGATTCTTGCTGGGAAAAAGACAGGCATCATAGAAGTTGCTGTTTCCTCTTCTATACCACACATCCTCGAGGGCATCTGTTTCTAGATTATTAAATTAATCTTCTGCCTGTGACTAATTTTTGTTTTTTCACAAACATAAACTCCCTTGGCAGCTGTTCTGCTCAAGTAGGGAAAGTATCAGGCCCCAAAGGCAGGTTTTTGCTGTGGGAGACAAATGGAAGTGAAAACTGTGGAACTTGGAGGGGCAGATGAAGCCCTGCTCTAAAAATTACTTAGAGCCATGATTGAATGATGTGGCACTGGAGTGCATGGAAGTCTTGCTGATCATGCTAATGGAGGAAGCACAAGGAAGAGGAAGGAAACTCTATCAGCAACGTCGTAAATGCCCAACTTGGATACCTCCCACAGGAGACACAAGTCATGATTCTGACTTCACTGTTTTCAGAATTACACAGAGCACTCATCTTTTTTTTGTCTTTACCTCGATAAACTCCTCATAGAAACACATACATTTTTTTTTTATTTGAATCAAATTATGAAACAGTTTTTCTGGGGTGAAGAAATAATTGTTTGGAATTGCTTATAAGGAGGTTGAAACAAACAAATAAACATACCTGAAAATGCAGGCTGTGAAATAGCTATTAAACAGTCAAGACACTGTCCTTTACCTTTAGTAAGTCTTCCACTAGAGCAGCCCCTGCCTACTTCCATGGAGCCCAGGTCTTATCTGTCTCATCTAATAAAGGTGATCAGAAGTGTAACTAGCAAATCAGGGTAAAATATGCATTTCTTTGAGTTTTCACCTTGTTTTTAATAAAAAATTTTCTTGTAAAAATCACATGTGTGCTTTTACACTGATGGTCTCAAGGAAAAAAGTCTCCTGCAACCTCTAGGGGAAGATATTGAACAGTTTGCAGTGGTTTTGGGGTTAATCCAGAGATCAGAACAAAGTTATCTGAACCTTCTGATATGTGGTTTCATGAGGCTGTGATAGGCCAACCAAGATTATTGAGACAACCAGAAAGACCGAAGAAGAAGATGGTTAAAGGCTGGCTGTGTTTAACTGGCGTAACATTGGCCCTGAGGCCAGTCTGGTCTTGCCTAGTAGCCTCTTGTGTGGGTTAGACAAGAAGAGAGGAATTTATATCTCTGTGGAGCTATGCAAAAAAGCAAGTTGTTCCAGAAAGGAAGAGATTGTGAAGTCTGGATTCATGTGGCTTTACCTTTTTTGTCTGGGGTTCTTTGGTGTCTAGTAAGTGCAAACTCCAATTGACTCTAATCACATGATAAAGGCATTTATACCGTGTCATCATGTGGATTCATTGACGTCTGTGACTTGTTGAGTTCAGTTACACTTCCTCCTGATCATAGCATTAACAGGGTCTTCTTCCTAAGAGCTAATTTTCACAGATTTTTCATGGAGTTTAAAGTCATGTTCATCTCTGCCCAACCCGTTGGTGTGTTGGGCCAATCCCAGACAAACCTGCAGGTTGGGTGGAGAAGTGATTGAGAGCAGCCCTGCAGAGGAGGACTTGGGGGTGATGGCTGCCAAAAAACTCAACATGACCTGGCAGTGTGAGCTTGCAGCCCAGAAAGCCAATGGAATCCTGGACTGCATCAAAAGGAGCGTGGCCAGCAGGTCAAGGAAGGTGATTCTGCCCCTCTGCTCCTCTCTGGTGAGGCCTCACCAGAGGTCTCGTGAGTGCATCCAGCTCTGTGCCCACAACATAAGAAGGACACTGAACTGTTGGAGAAAGTCCAGAGGAAGGAACGGAGATGCTAAGGGGACTGGAACAGCTTCCATGTGAAGAGAGGCTGAGAAAGCTGGGGCTGTGCAGTCTGGAGAAGAGAAGATTGAGTGGAGACCTCATAGCAACCTTCCAGTATCTGAAAGGGGCCTATGGGGAAGCCGGAGAGGCACTCTTTGTCAGGAACTGTAGTGACAGGACAAGGGGGAATGGCTTCAAACAGAGAGTAGGTTTAGATTAGATGTTAGGAAAAAATCCTTTACTGTGAGGGTGGTGAGGCACTGGAACAGGTTGCCCGGAGAAGCCAAGGATGCCCCATCCCTGGAAGTGGTCAAAGCCAGGTTGGATGGGGCTTTGAGCAACATGGTCTAGTGAGAGGTGTCCCTGCCCATGGCAGGGGGTTGGAACTAGATGATCTTTAAGGTCCCTGCCAACCCAAACCATTCTATGATTCCGTGAATCTAATGCTGGCTGGACCTTTGCGACCATTTCTGTCAGTTTGGCTGAAATGGGAAGCATGGGCTACCTGCTAGCAGGGAGAGCTGACAGATGCTATTCAAACTCATCAAAGGGTGCAAATCTACAGTCATACACACACTGGTTCTCTAACTTGCAGTCACACAGTGTGTTTTCAGAAAAGACTAATTTAAAAAAATGTGTTTAAGTTATTTCTGTCTCTTTGGGATTGGGAAGCCAATATTTATATCTGAAACACCAACAGGGCTCTGAAATTGTAATTAGCCCAATGAAAATTCAGAGTAACACCAATGACTTCAGTAGTTTTCTGTTAATTTAGACATGAGGGAGCCTGAGCAGAAGAGGAGTTGGAATCAAATCCATTAACCACTGAAGCCGAATGCTCTAACACAATCATAAATATTTGCCACATGTAAAACTCTACTTCCCACTGCTAACTGCGATCTTGAGATTTGATTAGAAAAAAACCCACTCGCTAATTTACAGTGTCATTGTGTCAGTTTTAAACATAAGGGGTTTTTTAGGGACCATTCCTTGCCACATATTAGCTTTGTGCTAAATTACTTATTATTAAAGACATAATTTTTATAGAAGTAAAGGCCAGGCAAGAGCATTATAATATAAATAAGTATGATAAATAAAATAAAGGTTAAATTGATATATACATCTTAATCATTTTGATAATCAGCAAGGACACAAACTTGAAATAATGAATTTTGCTGGCTACATTGTTATTTTGCTCTTCATGCTAATTATTTCCTGCAAGTCAAAACACTTCCCTTTATTCTGTTTGCTTTTTCTATTTAGCACAAAAAGAAAGATAACCACCTCAATAAAATATATACAGTATCAGAAAAGGTAGAGGGAAAATAAAAGACTATTGCTATAGGGAACTTAACTCAGCAGATCTTGTCCATGCAGAGGTAGGAGTTTTGTTCTGTATTATTTTAAAAGTAAATTTTAAACCATCTACTTACTGTTTGCTATGTGTTTCAACAAATCGTCTGAAACCTCTGCATATTTTTTAAAGTTTCTGCCTTTTTACATTGTTTTTAGCTTGGCAGCCCTATGGATTATTTATTATTTTACATACATGAACTTCAGTTAAAATATTTGTTTTCTAATCTTCCCTGTCTACCAGATGATGGAATAGTTCTGTTCCATCATAACCAGCATCATGCCTTATTACTATTGCCAGGGAAGAACAGCTAAATTATCCAAATGAGAAACATAAATATATACATCTGCATTTATGCCTGTGTAGGGTTATAAAATAGGCTTCCAACATACAGAGGAACACTACAATGGTTAAAACCTACACTGACTGCTCAGGAATATGGTCCATTAGCATTGCCTACACTTTTAAAGTCCTGTTTCTTTATTTTATTGTAAGTATTAACTTTAAGAACGAATTAAAACCAGAACTCGGATCAAAGGCCTTTACTAATTTCCTTATTTATTGCTGGGAGTTAGAAAATTCCCCTACAATTCCCACAAGGATGCAGACGGAGTCTGGACAGACAGACAAGTGAAAAGTGGGAGCTAATGAATATTGCTCCAGTGTCAGACAGGTAAAGCACTCCCCCCTTCCTGTTAATTCAGTCGAAACAATGAAGAGAAAAACCCAACCCACCCTTGTCTTGTTTGGCTTAGACATGAACCCTTGATAAGACTCTGGAAAACAAGAAACTTCGTAATAGATTTTAGCTACCTTTGGCTGACAAATTCATATGTCATAAAAATGCGAAAATGGAGTGCCACTCAGCTTGATATGTTGTAGATTACAGAAAATTACTGAGATAAAGAATAACATAACATTTTTACTTGAATATTACATACTTTACATTTCTCTACAGAAAGGATATCCCAGCAGGAAGGAGAAAGGTGGAGCACAATCCCTGTAGCATTTCTTGTTCTGCATTGTACAAAACTTTGTAGGGACACAGGAAGAGGATACGGAAGTTTCTACAGGAAAACAGAGAAAAGTTCAAACATAAACAGCATCCAAAAAATTTACCAACACTTTATAACATTTCCTTTTACTTTTAAAATATTTAAGGACAGCTATATTACAGCAAAGTTTACTACACATTTCTGTGTATAAGTGTTTTACAATTTCTCTTGCAATAATATCCCAAAGCAATTTTGAAAATGAATTGTGAAAGCTTTATAAGAGTAACGTATGCAATAATGTATTTAGGATAGCATCCTCCTTTTAACAGAACGAGCAAGTGTCAGACTAACAAGTTTATACTACAATCTATGTAGATTGAAGAAGCTTGGTATTTAACCAAAGTCTCCCCCTGAAGACCACTTCCACAACAGACCTCTGATTGGATTCTGTTGTGGAAGTGGTCAAAAAAATCCACCACAGTCAAAAAAAACTTAACACAACCTCAACACCTTTTACAGAAGGATGGAAGATCTTGCTTCAGCAAAGCTTAAGAACGTGCTTAAATCTGGTGTTGCAGACAGCTGAAATATGCATGAGAGGGTTTAGCCAAAGACCTGTCCTATCACCTGGAGCAGCCATGGTGGGATGGTGCCAATGGTGGGACACATCTGTGTTAGCTGTTCCTGTGGGCTTGTACACAAAGGAAACGTCCCTGTCTGACCATCCAGGAGCCACCCTGGCAGTCACGCCCGTACCACCTGAGCTGGGACCGGAGCCCCTTCCCAGCCACTCTCTCCACACTCACACCAGCTCGACCCCAGGTTTCCTTTAGCAGAGTCTCAGACAATCCTTAAAATAATTTAATCTTGATGCAATAACTGATTAACAAAACACCAACTCGAGCTGGTGTCTCTGAGGAGGGGCCCCGAAAAAAGGACCCTCTTTGCTTTTATCCCCTCACAGCCTAAGCACGGGGAAGTCTGAGGGTTGTGGGCTCCTCTCCTGCCATGTCTCTGAGTGTCTGGTCCCCCCAGCTGGCACCACAGGTCCCTTGTGCCCTTTGTTACGCACTTCACAGCCCCTTGCCTGGGGCTCCAGCCACCCAGAGCTCAACCCGCAGCTCCAACTGCAGCTGCACCCCAAGCTACCTGCATTAAATGCATTCCTCGACATGTAGTTGCTTGAATATATTTTTTGTTAAGCAAAACACAAGAGCACATGGTTAGCTCCTAAGAATTCGTTTGGTAAGTACGGACTTTGGCTCGTGTTTATGGCCTTTTGCTAAGTCTGGCTATGAAGGAGCCTCAAAAGAGCTTTCCAAATAAATGTGGCGTCTTTTGATAGCACCCAGTCAGGAGCACACAACAACAGCCAAGGCAATATTCAGTTTCATACAGTTGTATGAATTCAATTTCATACACTTGTATGAAATACAACTGTAGATTTGGCTGCACATCATCAATTCTCTTAGAACTGCAACTACCACAAGCATGTGATGAAAGGGTATCAGCTGGGCTAATGGCTATCAGCTTTTCAGTGTGTATGTTTAAGGTACAGGTAGGACAGCAGTCATGATCTATTCAAGTGAGTATATGAAAGATGTAAAAACTGGGAATTTTTTTTGAGGAACAAGATCAAGTTTGCATTGCAAGCCTACATTTCTTGAGTTTTTAGAAGGATCAAAATGCAGTCAGTCTTAAATTACTTAGATGTGAGTATGTCTATACTGAAAACCTTTCATACTTGTAGTTAAAATGTACAGCAAATAAAATCTCCTTGTAAACAGCTGAAAATTATTCCACATTTCAGCTATACAGAAGGCAGAATATATGAGAAGGCCGGAGTGTCTTCTAACCCTAAGCTACCCTAAGTAGTTAGGGTGGCTGAGCTACCTGGAGAGGCTTCCCAGGATCCCTGCATAGTCAACAGGGAGAAGCAGGCACCTCTGGGTCATTCATATCAGGGTCCTAACTTACATGCCTTGAATTATTTTCCAAAATCTTTCTCCGTTACCATTCAAGAAAAAGGAGTGCACATGCACGTGCAAGGTAAAGGTATTAAGACACATTAATTTTTGAACTCCTTTTGTGTAACATGACTTGGAAAAAAGGATTTTCTAGCAAGCAGAATGGAGCTACAATTATGCTAATAGCAGTCATTTCCCATAAGAAACACATAATCTGTGTACTTTATGGTCTGCACCAATGACTGGTTAAGGGGTTAGTTTTGACTTCTCAAAACCAAACATATTTTGAAGACTTTGCTTTTCCAAAGTGTCTTTTATATGAGGTTTATAATTATGGCTATGGAGTATGAGAAC
Source organism: Aleadryas rufinucha (assembly GCA_013397815.1). Taxonomy (NCBI): domain Eukaryota; kingdom Metazoa; phylum Chordata; class Aves; order Passeriformes; genus Aleadryas; species Aleadryas rufinucha. The sequence continues at coordinate 270,392 of VZTH01017837.1, read as the reverse complement.
AGGAAGGGCTTTAAGAAAACATCAGTTATTTTATTAGAAAAGGCACATCACCAAGAACGTGCATCATTAACTTTGTAACTATAAAAACCAAAAATACATTAATTGGAACATTATAATAAAATACACAGTAATTAGAAGAGAAAAAAAAGTCATTTTCACCTATCTGAAAATTTTTAAGTAGAACTGTGTCCCAAAGTGTATGTCATACTGGGAAACATAAAAACTATAAGGTCACATGTTGAAGGTAAAATCTGTTCAATTTCATTAATCATTTAAAAATCTTAGAATTAGTGTAGGCTGAACAGAAGTGGCAGTGAGTTGTGCTCCTTTCGACCACAAGCATTTGAGAACAGTAAAATCAGTTTAATTATATTCAGATGCTATGGTGATATTTGGCAGTAGAATTACCTTGGATCAGTTATATTTAGAGATTAGGTTAGGATAAAATAGACAGATGGAAAATGGGGGGGGGGAGGAAAAAGGAAACCAATAAAACGCAACTAAAATTCTAGCTCAGACCTTTAATTAATTAGCCTGGAAAAGAAATTGCAGTAGAACAAATTGAAAGATTTAAGAGAAGCCTGGTGACCTCTGAAATAGTTAATCTTTGCAGTTAGATTAGACTTCATGGTTAGTCAGAGATTCATGGTTAGTCAGGGAATCCTCTTTCCCTGTTTTCATGGGTTGCTCATTTAGATGCTCTAGGCTCCTTCAATACACAGTGACACCACATTCCTTTAATGACAAAAAAAATATCACAGGCAATTACACAGCACACGGGATGTAATTCCTTATAAATCTTTCACTAAGAAGGCAAACCTAATGAAATTGTACACGCAATGATGCTTTTACTTGAAACATGTTGGGTCATGTGTTTTCTTCCACAGCACACAGGGAAAGCAAAACATTCAGGAAAGCAAAATGTGCCAGAGGAAGAGGAGTGTAAAAGCATTCATTTCCCTCAAACACTCCTTCCTGATCAAGCACCACAGCCTTCCGGGGGTGGATAGGGGAGAAGAGGAAAACCTTGGGGTCTCTAAAACATCATTCTCTTAAGACTGAAGGCAGATTTCTAACTGCAACTCAACAACAAATCTCATTCACAGACAGTCACGAGGGACTAGAACATGCTCCCTAAGGGAAAAAGAAGTCCCTGGGAAGACAAAAGAGGCTCCCGCTCCCTTGCCAAAGTCCTACCATCTGTACAGTATACTTGTTTCATGGTGTTAAGAAGCACTTAGCCCTTCTCCTGCCTCCAACAGGAAATATTTTAGGTTAAAACTTGCAGAATTTCTGTTTCAGAAAATGTGACATGAGGTTTTGAAGCTTTTGATGGTAACATGCAATGTTTTTCCTATTAATCTGAACCAACTTTGAACAAGAGGTTCTCAAGAATAAACACAGTTCTGTTGATGTATGCCATCACCTCTTCTAAGGTTCACTATTTTACTCTAGACAGCTCAGCAAAAAGCCCAGGAAGAAATGCTTCTGGGAAACACTGTGCAACCTGGTCCCTTGGGTTTCCCTGGGTTTAGAGTCAGTGTTACCTGCTGGAGCTATGGTATTGCACACAGCACTTTTCTTGCCAATGAAGCTGCCTGTGAGATGAGAGAAAACTCAGGACCTGACCACTTTGTGAGCAGTATGGATCCCCCAGGGCTTTTTGCAATAATGAAGTCGTTGGCTCTAAAGCCTGTGCTCCTTCAGCTACAGGACAGTGTGAAAGAGAAAAGCCAAACCTCCTAGAGCAACATTCATCAGTATTGATGCAACATTTGTAAGACATTTAAATAATATATTGAGAAGGACAACCAAGAATCTTACATGCATTAGACTGTTATTTCAGCTCAGATAATTACTTTCTATTCACCCACTTTCCAAAATTCCCTGGAAATCCTCCTGTAACTCGTCAAGTGGTTATTCAAGTTAGAATTGCTAGAAAATAAGAGAGAATGATGGTTAGGAGTGATTCTCCCACAGAACTATTGTGTTTGTTGTCATAAAGGCAGACATAAGTCTGAAGCCTCTTCACTCCAGAGCCTGTAATCTAGAAAGAAATAAAAAATTATTAGAGAAGATGAAACAATGTATACATTCATTAAATACATTAGGACTTAAAATATTAAATGAAACAACAATTATTTCCAACTGCTTTCAACTTTGTTCTTGATAATTACACACGATTAGAAGCATCTATGTACACTTAAGGAAAATTGTATACCGCAAAGTGACATTACAATTATATAATTTAATTTAATAATTTAATTACAGAGGGACTCAAGGCTCAGAGTGAAATTACACTAAAACCTAGACCAACCCATTTATGAGTCTCAGCCTGAACAGCTTTAAACAGAAATCTGGAGGACAGCAAATCTACCTTTACTTTTTCGTTTCCTTGTCTTAGATTGTTTAATTACAGCAGCACATGAGATTTATGAACAGTTTAAAAATGCAGGAGAAACAATCTGAAAAGACAGACAAAGCCTGGTTTCTTAATTGATGTAATCTAATAAAGTGAGGTAGAATTATAGTCACTATTCTTAGGAATGCTTTGGGGCAATTTTTTCAGCAGGAGAGGTTTATAAATACAGGCTCTTGTACAAATTGCACTGTCTCTAGGTAAACAGAGACATCCTGGGTGCATATGTTTGTTCAAGGATTGCCTGAACCCATCAGATTAGGACTTTCAGCAGCAGTAACCTGCCTTTCTGGTCGAAGGGGAGCTGTCTCAGTTAAACTTAGTCCTTTACAAGTACAACAGCTGTTGTCTGGACCAACTCTGAGCAAGGAACAACAATTTCCAAAGCTAAACACTCAGATCTTCATAGCTTGAGGACAGAACTAAGGCTTTACAGTTAACATTTGTAATGATATCATGTGCCGATGAATGGATGTGAAATGAGACACAGGAGCTGACTAGTGACCCTGCTAAAAATATAACCAGCGTTTTTATAACTATGTCAACCAACTGGTTTTCTGAAAAACAGAAGAAAAAAGCTCCTACACAATACAAACACACAATTTTCCTCATTCATCGTCTTGTATTTTTGCATCAGATAATCCTTAAGGTTAACTCTAAGTGTAGATTAATTGAGCCAGGCAGATATTGCAGAAGAGAGATTCAGCAGTCGTTCTGTAAAGCACAGTGTTTTTATCAAGACATAGATATAGTTTCCAAAAATACTTTTCCTATGACATCCATAGTGCTAGGATCAGTAGCCCTGGCCAAAAGCTCCCATTTTCTTCCACTTCCTGCAGAGCTTTCTGAATTGCTTGTGTTTCCAACACATCCTGGTGTCTTCATTCTGTTAAACTAATTCTGCACTTTTTACTCTGACTTTTCTAGGGTAATTATGAAGAGTCCTCATCCAGTGGTCATCTGACCTCCAGCATGGCAGTCTTATTTGGGTTTCTACCTCACTAGACAAAAAAAAGGACTGCTGTTGTAAAAAAACCCAAAAACCAAAACCAAAACAAACCTGCTGTAAACAGGTCCAGCATAGGAAACTGGAGAAAAAGTTTAAGTTTTAAACATTTTTTAGAGACATAGTGTTATCTGTAGAAGAAAAGAACTTGTATTGGTTTTGAGAGTTTGTTGTCTCAGGTCTCCACACTAACAGCTGGTCAAGGCAACTCTGGTACATCTCTGCTTCACCCCTTGGTCAGAAAGTCAATGGAAGATAAATGTAGAAGACGAATGCTGGTACCCCCATCCATCAGTCCAGCATTTCATTTTGGTACCATTAAAACTTCTCTGACTGCCCTGCTTTGCAAAACTGGGTCTGCAGTTGTAGTTCCCAAACAAAGATTGATTTCTGCATCCTAATGACTTCAACTAGTGCTTACAGCAAGGACTTTATCCACTGTACATTTAATCTAGGAAATACACTATCCGAAATTAAACATTTTAATGCTTCTTTATTTGGGAAACACAAAATGAGGATTTATCAGACCTCATATCTGTATTCTGAAATTCAGAATGACTTCTAAAAAGGAATGATTCAAGAAAAATAACAAAGTTACATATTTGGTGTGTTGGTACCAATTATTCTTGCTCTCCTGTGGCATGTTAGAAGACAAGAAGGAAGAAACCTGTTGGACTTCCTCAAGAGACTGAATTTGATCCTATGCCTTGGTTCAGATGCTATTGACTGATGCTTCATGGCCAACTGTGACAATCTCTTTAACTCCATCAAAACATACTTTTGTTCCCAATGACATTGCAAGCAACAAACCAATGGAGCGATAAAAAATAATCGTAACTTCTCTGTCAGTGCTCATCAAAAACATTCTGAACTGCAGTCACAGTGCTGGCATGATAAATCTCATTACTATTAAAAGAAATAGCAGTATTGATTTTGAAGTATTATGCCTTAAATGTCACTGATGTTCTAGGCATTCAGAAGATAATGTCACTCACTCTGAAAATTTCCAAATAAAGTGAGAAATGCTGTTATATGAGACACAAGAAAAGGCAAAATTGATGTTTTTTTGTTTTACAAAATTGATGTAAACTCTAGATACTGGAAATGTGTCCCTTTTAATAAATCCAAACCAACAGTTTAGATCTGAGGTATACAGCTTGAGGGACAAAACCTTAATCTCAGTCAGCAATCTACCACCAGTCTGACTCTTGAGATATGACGTGGAGCTGCAAGATCCAGCTTGTATTCGATGAATCGCAATAGGAAAAGGAGTAATAATTTTAAACTGAAAGAGGATAGATTCAGGCTGGATATAAGGAAGACATTTTTTACAATGACAGTGGTAAGGCACTGGCACAGGTTGTCCAGAGAGGTGGAGGTGCTCCATCCCTGGAAACATTCAAGGTCAGGTTGAAGCAGTAGCTCTGAGCAGCCTGATCAAGTTGATGATGTTCCTGCCCATTGCAGAGGAGTTGGACAGGATGACCTTTAAAGGTCCCTTCCAAACCAAATCAAATCATTCCATGATTCTATGATTTGAGTGCTCCTTGATTTTTAACATGTTATTTCCCTCGATTTAAGTTGTTGAGTCGTGTTGTGCTGCTCTTGTACTTTGCTATCCATGTGAGGTTCAGCTCGGGAAGGTGGCCAGCGAGTGTCCAGTGAGCTACTGCACCCCAGCAGCTCCTCAGCCCCCAGTGACCCCAACCAGAGGTGCCCAACGCTCCCCGCCACGGTGACCTCAGTCCCAGCATGGTGGGACAAAGGCGGCCGTCTCTCCAGGGGCCAAAGGCCGTCACCGTCCTCCGGGATGGCGAAGCACCGCTCGGAAGGGGTTCATAAGCATCTGTCCGCTGTCCCCCGGGGAAACGCGGGTATATTTTGGCCCAAGCAGCTGGGGCGGCCGGCGGGAAGCTCCTCCCCAGGGGTGTAGCACAGGAAGGGGTGGCGGTCGGGGGAGTCGTGGAGCTCCCTGCGAGCCGGCGGAGTCCCCGCTGCCCGCCTTACTATGCGTGTGTCTTGTGTTACAGCCATGCTGCACATCGGCGGCCAGAGCGAGGGGCGCGGGGAGGAAAAGGCTGTTTACACAGACTGCAAACCGCCCGGGGAATAGTGCGGGAGAGGAAGTGAGCCGGGCCGCTGTCTGACTGCCCCGGCTTCCTGCTCGCTCCCTCACACGGGCAGGCGCTCACACACACACACACACACACACACACACACCGGCCCAAGGGGAAAAAAAAAAGAAGAAAGGGAAAACAAAATCAGGATCTAATTACTAGAGCAACAGAGCGCCTGCAGAAGACTGTCAGCATGGAGAACCAGGGAATTTTACTCAGCTCCCTCTAGACTACCAGGAGAGAGTGGAAAAGTCCCTCAGCCGCTGGGTAGGTACAAGTGCTGCTGTGCCCGCCCCAGCTCCCGCAAAGTTTCGGGGAGCTGCGGGCAGGGGAAGCCGGCGGCTGCTGCGGGGCCGCGCTCCGCTCGCTGGTGGGGTGGCAGCGGGGACAGCGCGGGGCAGCCCGCGGCAGGGAGGTGAGGCTGCCGGGCACCGCGGGGAGGGGGCTCGGAGCCCCGCACGGGGCCGGGGAGCCCAGG
>VZTH01017837.1:132487-255713 GCA_013397815.1 Aleadryas rufinucha | reverse complement strand
GGTTTCGGTAATTTTTTTTTTTTTTTTTTTTTTTTTTTTCACTTGAATCTGCATTTCCCAGAAAGACGCCTCTAAAATATAATAGGAGGAAGTCCTGATTTAGAAAGTTTTTGCAGTTTCAACACAATGGAAGGACTAGGAGGATGCTCTGACAGGAAATGTCCTGGTTGCTGGATGTGGAAAAATTACCAGCATTCTGTATCATACACACAGTCGGTTCCCTAAAGTGTCCTGGTTATGGATTGTACCACTAGTTTGATTTATTACTTTTATTAGAGAAAGTTCTGCATCAAATGAAACCAGGTATATTTACACACTTAGTTGGGAGCTTATTTTTTTCAAGCCCAATTAAATTAGCAGTAAGATCTCCTTTGATGAATATTTGAAAACTTTCTGAGTAAACAAATTGATATTTGTTTTTCCTCCTTTCTGGCAGAATCACTAACTCCTCATCAACCACATCCTATTTATCACCCTTGAAGCATCTCTGTTGAGAAATAAAGTGTTTGGACTGACTCAGACTTTTCTTTCAAATAGTTCTGAGCAAACATTTGGGAAGACTCGGCAATTGTCATTAACCTCTCATGATATACTCATAGTTATACAGATGAATTTTCAGTGAAAAATGCTATGGCTGACTGATTTTTTAATTACTTTAGGAAAGTTCCTTTTGTTGATAGACACTCTTGCTTCTATAATTAAATGCAAAACAAGTGTACTTCAATTTTTTATAGAAACTAAGATGCGAAATAGAAAAATAGTCCTAGAGGATTTATAAGCTCCTCAGCATTTCATATGGACATTCACTTTAGAACTATGTTTACGATGAATATAGACACTGCCTTATTCCATATTTTTCTCTATATATACTCTTTGATATTTTATATAGCATGGAATTTATATATGGAATTGTTTTGGTAATTTCCAACAAGAGTTTTTTAAAAAACGCATATAACTGTTTACTTTCTAAGTATTAATAGCCTTTAAAATTAATTTAGTTAAGTAAAAAGCTCCATTTCTAGTATTGAGAAATGGTGGTTAAAAAATAATGGCAAAACAGTCACATTCTTGCTCATGGTATTGAAGCAGTCATCTCAAGGGTTAAAATGAACCTGAGACACTTAGAAAAATAAAACCAGAGCTGCTATTACAAACTGGGACAGATGTAGGAGGCCAGGTTTCCTGTGGCCCATTTTCCAGTTTCCTGGCTGCAACCTGCAGAAATAAAGGAAGCCAAATGCTAACGTGAATGAGAAACTAACAATGCCCCACGTCACGCTGCTCAGAGAAACGTGCTGGACAGAATTAGGATACAAAAGCAGAAAATGGACGTACAAAAAATGTACACACGTTTTCCAGAGTAGTTGAAATGGTAAAAAAAGGCATCTGTTACTGAGAAATGCTGGGTGCTTGCAAAAGCACACACGTGCCTGTAAGGGAAATGTAAGTGGAGGTGCTTGGGGCATACAAAAAGGAGCTGGATCTTTTGCAGCTGCTTTGGCTACAGAAGGAATCAGCAGTTTCTTCATATGCTAAGGGAAATTAATTTCCCTGCCCTGACTCAGCCTCTTAATCCTTTTCATGTACATGTCTGATCACCCATCTTTCTGTGATTACCTATAGGGCATAATGCTGGCTAACACCTTTTATGTCTTCCTGATTTAATTGATCTCCAGCTGTTCTTTTTCAGCCTCGGGGCACCCCAGCCAGTCTGTCCCACTCAGCTGTCCCTCCTCTGCCCCAAGTCCCAGGGCCTGGTTTATAGCTCAGGCTCCCAGATGTTGTTCCTCTGCAGACCCTCTAAAGCAAAAGGGACTGGTTTTGATCCTAACGCCTGGAGGGATTCCTAGTTTTAGCCTTCAGAACTTGTTCATGTTGATTGTCCAGGATCAGCAGTTTATCTCTATTTTAGAAAGGCTGTAGAGGAGCTAACATGGAGAAAAAAATCCAAGTAGGAAACCTGGACTACTTGGGAGAGCAGAGTTGTGTTACAGTTGTAACATAGCTGTGTGGAAGCTAAGGAGCTCTGCAGAAGTCCTGAATTGCTACAGAGCTGCTTTCCATGTTTTTGCCTTTTTCATTTGGCTTTTCCTGTGCAAGAGTCCTACAAAACTTAATATTGCACAGACTATACTGCTTATCTCACAGTTCATGTCATAAATCTTTCCAATACTGAGATTTTATTTAGCTAGATTTGTCTCTGAGCCTCCTGGTTTTCTACTGCTTGGATTTAAGATGCCTTGCTTATGTGTTTTATTTTGCCCAGCAGATTAATAACTGTATTTTTGGATCTTAATGCCACTTTACTGACTGCCATTTTATCACGTGGAATTTCATAAGTATTATCTTGGTAAAAAAAAAAAGCCTATGCAGCTTATAAGCACATATATTATCACATCTTAACTATTTCTAGTGTAACTTGTATAATGTTTTCATAGTGTTTTTTCATGCTGGTTGAAGCCAGTCTTCATATGCTAAAGGGAGAGAGAGTGTTTGGCATGTAGCCCCTTGCCTAAGTGAGGAATGTGGGTAGGCCCTTTAAAGGAAAATCATCTCTCAGCTGGGACACTTTGCCCTATGGATGTCTCTGTCCATTTCCGTTATCCTCTTCAGGCAGAGCTTACGGTGTTGACTCTGCTGCTGTTCCAAGTTTAGGCATTTCTGTTAGTCCCTCAGTTTGGTTGTAATAGGAGCAGAATTATCAGCACAGATACTCTGATTTGCCACCTTCTGGCATCAGACCTAAACTTAAAATTTGGTGTGTGGGGATCATGTTGTATCACACTGATCATGCAGTTGCTAAGGGTTTGTATGGGGGGAAGCACATTGCAAGGAATGTAAATTGCTAATGCAGATGGTGTTAGTGTGGTTCCCTGTCACAGCTGCCAGAGAAATGGATTTTCAGAAAACTCAGTCCTCAAAATATGATTTTGCTGTCTAACACAGCATTTCCAGGTATAATTCCTTCTAACTATGCCCATGATTATTTGCATCAGTGGTAGTGGAACTGATCACAAAGTAAAATTACTAGGCTATCTAGGTCAGGTCAAACTAGCAAATTTTGTTTCATGACTTAGAAAACATCTTTGACTGTCAAATGCATTGGATAAATATTTAAAAAATGATAAGATGGCAAAATCCGATATGTCAGAGTTAATGAATTAAAAAATTGACTCTTTTGTCTATATGGATTTTGATTAGGCTCTCCATGACACAGGATATGTATTTCTAACATAGGCTGTGTTTCTCATTCTGCACCATTGATTCGTGTCACTATCTAAATAAGAGGTTTTTAAAAAATATTTCTTCTGCTAATCCATGTAATTCAGTATGTGGTTCCATGTATTATTTATTGCCCTGCATTCAAATTTTGTACTGAGAACAGAAGTAAGAGGAATATTTTTTATTACTATTTAATATTAATAGAGAGTTGAATGAAATGTGGTCACTGTAGGAAGTGACCACATCCTAACAACCCTTTCTGTCAAAGTAAGGTAAGACACTGAATTCCCTTTGAGTCAGTAAAAATTCAAAAGAATTAGAAAATACATAAATTAAATATAATGTTTTCTGAAGATCTTCCACTCCTCACGGTCATAATTTATTATGACTTTTAATACAGGTACCAGATTTTTGATTGAATTACATCTCTTGTAATAAATCCAATACATCTGTCATGATTCTTTTGCTTGACCACTCAAATGAGGCACAAGTTAAGCCCTAGTACACTGTGTGGCCACTCTGTCCTCCCAAGGGGACAGTTATTGCCTTGTGGAACCCAAAATGGTTCCCATAGAGAAGGGCAGGTTAATACTTCTATTGGCCTGTTTGGAAATTAAATATTTTGTATCAGTTAAAAAAGCCTGTCACTGCAGGATCTTAAATTTTTACTGTTGTTGTGGGCAGAATGGGAATTTGCCATGGGCAGAGTGGGAGCTTCAGACAAATTTTATTAGAGAAGCCTTCCCACTGAGTCACGGGGTGCAGAAGGGACCCCTTTGCTTTCCAAACTCCTTCTCAGAGAGGCATCCAGGCAGAGCATCCTGCTACAACTATTCCCCTGCAAATCACATTTTACAGAATGGAAATGAGATTAACACCAGTTTACCAGATTCAAGAAATCTGAGATTTTACTTCACTGTTTATGCTTAGAGCAAGGCTTCTGTTATAGGTAGTTACAGCTGTGAATATTCAGTGCAACTCAGACCTGAACACCTCAAGTGTGGTGATTAGAAGAGTAGGACCATACAATTAATGATCAGCTGAAAATGTAATTAGCATGATTCGCCTCATGTAGGGATAATACATAAAGTTGCTGTACCAGCAATATGGGAAGCTTTATACAGGAACTCAGTGGCAGATGGAGGGATGAAGCACAATGCAGCATTGAGCTGTTTTAATCTCATTTCTGTAGGGGCAGACTTGGGTCATACCAGTAGAAGATTTATGCATGTACCAACTGAGCATATTGACGCTGAATTCTGAGGTACACAGGTCTTTTAAAAAGTCTGTTCGGAGCCACACGCTTGGGAGAGTTGATGGTCACGCAAGAGGGTTGCAAGGAGCTGCCTAAATCTAATCCCACCACAGCCATCTGCCCTGGATCCATCACCTGCAGTGACCCCCAGAGATTGTCCATGCATCTCAGCTGGAATAACTGAGCCACTTCCAGAAGGGTGGCAGTAACCTTTTATGCAATAACCTGATGGGAGTCACCTCTCCGTACTCACTGGGATGTACGGTTTGTGGAGTGAGTATTCCTGTCGGAGTCTCGCCCAGGCTTGTGCTGTTCACGCATTGTACATTATGCCAGGTGGCTGAGTCACCTCGAGCACCACATTCAGTAGATAAAATGGAATACAAAACTGTTTACGTTTTACAGATGATAAGCATCAGAAAACAGGTTCATAATGGAAAGTGTAGTACAAAGTTAGCTGTAGATTACCCTGTGAGTGTTAATGGGCAGAGGTGAATGGGGATGGAGCAGGCTGCAGCAAAATGTTCTTCACTTTGAGTTCAGTTCCACCTAACCTCTCTGAAGAGCCACAATTGCTGACCTTGTAGGTTAAGATCTGGATGAGAGAATTGTGTCTCTGAGGTATGACACTGCTTTGGGTGATGATATGGTGGTGAAGTTTGTATTGGTACTTCTATAATTCTCATCCATCTTTACTTTACCCAGCTGAAGTTCTGCTGACAGGTCTTTGTAGCATGGGACACTTTAGTACAGTTTTGAAGCAAGATATTTACAAGTTACTTATATATTTCCAGAGCAGCAAAAGTTCTGTTTGTGATTTCTTGTTAGGAAGAGTTGGATGATGCAATTTGAAATTATGCAGGGTATGGCTGCAAAACATGTGATGTACAGAAAACAGGATTATTTAAGAGGAATATGATTGTATATAAATTCACCTTTTTAGCAAAGTAAATTGCAAAACTTAAAAGTATTAGAAAGCATGTGTATATATATATATATATATAATGTGTATCTGTATATTTATGATACCAGATTAATAGGGACACTTTATTATCTATGAAGTTATAGATGAATAATCTGTTAAAGATGCTAATACCTGCCCAGAGGGTGTAGTTTAAAGGAACTTTTAAAGGCTATAAAGCGAGTAACTGTCAGGTATATTTAATTCTAGCTATGAATTTTTTTTCTTGCCTTATTCTATGTGGAAAAGGATTTGTATAGAATTGCAATGAAATAAATGCAAACCTTTGAATGTGCCAAACCATCCGCATAGGCAGCTCTGTTTCCAGGATCCCTAACAGTCCTAGGAGCCTCAAATGACCTTTGAAAGTGCTGCGTAGTTACGGTATCCCACAGCTGGGCATCAGTGTTTTTGTCTTTGTCATTCAGACGGGACTCTCAGTTAATTAGAGAAATGAAGATTTTGAAGAGATAGTAGAATCATCATTAATTCTGCCAACTCGTGTTTGGCTAGTGTACTTAGAAATTATTTGGACCAAAACATAGCTCCAAATCCCATTTCTCCATAAAACTGTTGACAGCGTTCTCTAGTATCATTAACTTGCTTTACACTAGTGAAGCTCATGCGATTTATTTTTCTTTATACTCCTGAACCTTATGCACGGTGATTTCCTTCATGCTGGGGCTGACCTGAAGAGTCATCTGTTCCCGCAGCCTCCCGCTGTTCCGTTCCCTGCCGGGGATAGCTGGAAGTCGTGTGCCCTCTTGTGGTACGCACATCCAGGGAAGCGTCAGGCAGCGAGCCTGGCATCCTGTCCGTGTCATCTGCTAGGGCACAAACAACAATACATGGGGAAACAAAATGAACAAGGGCGCTAAAAATCGTGAGCTTGTCTAGATAAAGACAAAAATATCCATTGTTTCATGCACAGAGGTAAGTCAGGTAATAGTTAGCCCCATTTGCACCATTGTCAATTAATCAATACCAGCAATGAATGTGTGTGACATAACATATCCAAGTTAAGAATCAGAAGAGGCCAATAAAAAATCATTTGATCCAGTGTTAACATGATAAGGCTGGGAATGTTTTTGAAAGTGGGTGAAAATTTCATTTTCTGATTCTGTAATTTAAAAGGTCAATTTTAGCTGCATCTTCATTAAAATAATAAGTTGTTAGCAGTGATAATGCTCCCAATTTTTAAGTTGTGTATATACCTGTGCTGAGTTGGAATGTAGCCAGCCTTCAGTTTATCCTTTTATTGCAGTGCCTGAACAAAAGCCTTTGTTCTAGGCAGGGCTCAGTAGCACAGGCAGTTAGCAGAGGAAAAAGATATTCAAACAACCTTTAGCAGAGAAAAAAAATATTCAAACAACCTCAGATGTGAGACTCAGGCACTGTTAAAAATATTCCTAATTCTCAGTAGTACATATGATAATAAAAGAAAAGATCCCTGTTAAAGAGAGGTTCAGGGTAAACATCACTTACTTTACTGTGCTTAAGTGTACTGAACTTCCAGCTTTTCTTAAAAATAAAGAATATTTTTTGAGCTATTTGAATTGGCAAACAGAAGCAGCAAGAGTAATTTCAGGCCCTGGAAAAAATGAACTAGGCAAAGGCTGTATGCTGGTGGGAGGGGGAGGGGATGTGGCTTCTGGTCCTCCAATCAAAGGCAATTGCTCTGGTCTTCCCTCGTCCCCCCCTTTTTCACAGTGACCTATCCGAAAAAGTCCAGTATACTCCTCCTGACAGTAAACAGCAGGTTTTTAATATCATTTCAGTGGATAGTTATATTAAGTCCTTTCCCCCCACCCCTTATATGTTCCTTTGAAGAGTGATTGCTTACATTTAATGGAAGACGCCAACTGGTGGTGAACTCGTACAATGTGAACTATGTGGGCAGTGCTTTTCTAAATACTTCCTCTATTTTGTGTGTCCCTTCAGAAAACAGCAGTGGGAAAAATACTGAAAAAGCAGTAGAAGACCTGTAGGTCTTGTGGATGTTTGATTGTAAATGATGTGGTAGCTTCCCTTTCTCAATTACGTAGGATGACTCCTGCACAGAGCTTATTACGGAAATGAGCGTTGGGTGGAACACCTGCTCCCAAATGTTTTTCACACTGTTGCTCTCCTTTGTCCCTTGTAGGTATGGAGAGTGCAATCACACTGTGGCAGTTCCTTTTGCAGTTGCTGCTAGACCAGAAACATGAGCACCTCATTTGCTGGACGTCTAATGATGGCGAATTCAAGCTACTCAAGGCAGAAGAAGTGGCTAAGCTGTGGGGACTCAGAAAAAACAAAACTAATATGAATTATGACAAGCTGAGCCGAGCGCTCAGATACTATTATGACAAGGTAAATTTTGTTATTCTCATGCGGACTAAGTTAATATTTCTCCTCTCTGTGGAAGCTATTCAAAAGTTCCTGCAACTAGTCAAGATACTAGAAGGAAAAGATTGTAGAACACAAATACATGAATATTGTAGAACACAAATACATGAATATTGTAGAACACAAATCTTGCATATTCACATTTCTTAATTTTAGACTCCAGTAAATTCAAGGAGTTTCCAAATTGTTTCCGCACCCTTTTTTTGATTAATATTGTATTATTTTTACTAATTGATATTAAATCTTCTCAGGATTAGCTCTCCTTAAATGGATATTTTTCAATAAGCTATCTAAATGCCAAGTTATTAGGTTTTACTGTTTCCTATATTCTTTAAGATTAAATATTAATAACAAAGACTGTTACAGATTTCGTATATCAAAAAGGAAAACTTCATAGCCATGCTTAGTGGCCTGTTCTCATCTTGATTTTCAGAAAAGGGGGTGAGATGGGATTATACAGTGAGTAATGCCAGTGTTCAGCACAGTTAGGGCATGTTTGCTGCCTGCACAAGGCAGAGGAAAGTAGATACTGTTTCTGGACTGACCTTAGAGTACTGTTGTCATGTATTTTTTGTAGTGCACTAATTCTTGCAGGGCACAGTGGGGCTGAGTGCTATGCAGTCAATCTAACACAGCGATCCAAAAACATGTTGACTGCAAATTTACAATGAACAATTTGATGATCAGACTTTTCATTACTCACAAGGACTCCTTCTCGTGAAAAAAATTTTAGTTTCAGATTTAGAGCTGTTAGTGTTTTGTCCACTAGAAGTCAGATTTTCCCACTTAACGTGTTTCAAAGGTGGCTTGACCGAGAAGGCACAAAAGGATTCGGTGAGGACAGTGCAGTGGCTGTTCTGAGCGGTTGATGTGATGAATCCCCTTCACTAAGTGCTAAAAAGGCTTCTGCTCAGCATGGGGAAGCTTGCTTCATTATATGACTCCAACCCCTCTGGTTATAAACTTGACTGGGATCAATGGAGACAGAGTGCCTGCTGGTGCATGAACAGCACAGGCAGGCAGAGCCCAAATATGCAGTTAGTGATTGAACAGACATTGCTTAAAAACAAGGAACAAGATATTTGTAGCACTTGTGCTTTGAGATCTCTCTGATCTCTTTGAAGTAATGGAGTATAATGGCTCCTTACCTGAGACACTCTTGCTTCTTTTATCCCTTAACCTTTTTTTTTAACCCCTGTTCTGTTTTCAGTTCCCCGCCCCCAGCACACACACATATACACCTTTGTCATCTGTTTTGTTTCAAGTAGCATCTGCTAGAGTGGCTGTACAGTTTCTTCATCAGGGCTCTGGCTGAAGTGGCTGCTTGCTGTTTGTAGAGATGGTCTTCTGTCTGACAGTTTTATCTAAGTGTGGCACAAAGATTTTGGCCATTTTTTCAGGCGTTCTGCAGTCCAGTGGAGGTTTTAGCTCCTAGATGGAAAGAAGGATAAGTTCTTTCTTCATCATGTACTGCATGCAATCAGGGTTCGAACCCCAACCCAAACCTGTGGCTATTTCTATTTAAATTGAAAGAGTAACTCCTTTAGAACAAAAGAGTGGGAGCTTCTCACTCTGTGAGTATAGTTTTTTGTGTCCTGTAGGTTCCCAGACAGTGGAGAAAGGTGGATTATTGGGAGCATGCAGAGAGACAGAGCAACCTGCTGCAGGTTTTCAAGTGTGAGAGATAATGGCATAAGATAGCAGATAGTGAATCCTTGTAGACTGGCAGGGCGTGCTCAGCAGTGGGTTCAGTCCTAAATGTTTCCTCTGCCTTCAGTTCAGTCTATACTGCATAGCACAGGAGGGAAGAAGTCAAGAAGGGGAGGAAAGGCTCCCCCTGACACTCTTCCTTCCCCCCTGCAGAACGAAAGGGGAAGGACTGGGGAGGTGAAAGAGCTGAGGCAGCCTTAAGGAGCCTTCTGAGATCCTTGTCCTTTCCCTACTTGTGTGCACTGATGAATGTGTTGGCAGCTGGGGGTGCTGGGGCAAATGGGATGCACACGGAACAAATGGGACAAACACTGAGCTGCAGATGGGGAAGTGGCAGCAGGAAGGATGAGGCAGAACTCTGGACAAGACTTTATTTGCATTGTGGAATTATTGACAGGGATTTCTCTACCTACAGCCTAAGTGATCTGGCAGCATGTGAGTTTGAGACAGGGGTCAGCGATTTTTTAGAAATTATGGTAGCACATGGGCTGGACCTTCCTTTCTTGGACTGCCCTCTGCTCTTACTGCATACAGCTGACACTGAGCTAATGTTTCATGGTCTATCTTTGAAATTATTCACCATGGAGAAATAAAACCTGATCGCTGGATAAATGGGGGTTTATGAGCTCTGCCTTTTGCTTGGGGGGAACACTGGCTTGTTAAAATTCATCATCTGATTCATCTGAACTTAAAAGTAAATTAATTCCAGTACTGGAGAAAAATAACACAATTAGGACAAGTTCCTTAGCCTGGCTTTGAAAGCAACCATGACATGCTTTTGAGGCTGATGGCTAGATTTATGTTAAATTCACATAAAAAGCACCCCAGGAAATGTAGAGTATGGCATGACTTGATTGTAATTTGCTACCATGATTGTAGTTGCTAAAGGTTGTAATTTGCTACCATGATTGTAGTTGCTAAAGGTTTGTAGATAATCTGAAGACCCCATTTCCTGTTTCATTTGTTCCCCAAATTCCTCCCCCTCCCCTCACACACACACTCTTATTTTTATTTAATGCATTTCCCCTATTGCCTCAACAGAGCAGCAGCACAGATGACAGATAGCACTGAGGAAAGGCATCCTGCACTCTGCCTACAGCTTGTGTCCATCCTGTCACACACTTGTGCCGGTCAGAAATCTCTTGTAATGCTTTCAGGCAAGGAAATGCTTCAGCACTATTCCCACACAGAGCACTTTAACTTGAAGTAAAATACCTTTAAAAGTAGGGTTAATAAAGTTTCCTTTTTTTTTTCTCAAGTTGCCCAGTTATTTTTTTTTTCCAGTAGCTGTAATGGAACATATCTTTTGGAAGTCACCAGGGGTTTCAAGACTACTGAAAGTCCCTATGAATATTTCAAGATGACACCACAAGAGAGAAGCTAGTGAGTTTTCCCATGAGGGTTTTTTTTTTTGGAGGGAAGGAGGGTGAATCCAGGAAATTACATGCAGATACTGACATTAATAGGATGTAGCAGTTGTGGAAGTCAAGTCCTCAGAAGTTAGGAAATACAAGAATCACAGTTCCCTGGATAACCCTAATGTTTGCATGAGTTATGCTGCATCTTTAATTACACAGTCACATACTGTTGTGATGAGCAGCTATTCAATATTTTTGCATCCTCTTTGAACAGTATGTGACCCCAGGCTTTACTCAGTGAGTGCTATTCAGTCTGTTTCAGTTTTAGTTTTCGTTAATGACTGCCCACTTGTTTAGATGGCTTGGCAGTAGTATTAAAATGATATGGGCTGCTTTGTGCTTACTGAAGTGCAAGGGACAGGGCTTCTCAGATGCTCTCAGGATTCAGAGGTTCCAGTGCATTCACTCCCCTCCCATAACAGGTCAAACCCAGTAACCTAGTTACTGGTTCCTATTTTTAATGTCCAAGTGTGGGTGGCAGCATGGAAGAATTGTTTTGGGTGGGAGTCGCTTGCTTGGGTGCTTACAGAACTTCAGGATATAAAGTGATAATGAAAACTATTATTTTGCTTTTGGGAAGGTCTTCTCTTAAGATACCTCAGGGGAAATAGAATCCTACAATGAAACAATAGCAGTGTGATTGTGCTGCAGAACCAACTATACATTTAGTAGTGGTGCAGGTAAGAGGTGTTACAAGGAAATACTTTAAGGAGCATTAAAAGGTACCTTCATAGAAAACTGGGAGGAGCTTCATCCAAGAGTGATTTGTGGAAGTCAAGAAAGTGCTTGGCTGAAATGGCATAAATGGTTATATAGTGCTATCCCTATGGAAAGATGGGAGTAAAGAATTTGATGCTCAGTAAGAGGTGATGGGTAGAGGAGAAAAACCAAGAACACCTGCCTCGAAAAGAGACATAAAATAGGTCATGTTTGGTGTGAGAGGAAAGGGATGTCCAGTGAACTGCAGTAGAGAGAGCAGAGAACCTGGTCATAGGTGCCAGCCAGAGAAATAGCCTTTGTCTTCCAGATGAGTGGAGGTGAGTGAGGAAAGTCTGAAATTCAGCTAAATGAGAGCCTTGATCTTCCAAAGGTCAGTGCAGGTGCACAGTGTAGTAGCATCTGTGCCTGCATCAAAAATTTTAGAAAATCTGGCTTCTACACACACAGTATAATGAGCATACCTGCATAATCTGTGGTGTTAGCAGAATCTGCCTGCCTGCACATGCTGATGGGGACACAGCCCCATTTTTGAGAGCAAACCATCCTGCCACAGGTACCTCCTGCCAGCATATGTACTTCAGACACCAGATATGAGCAGCCCTCTGTCTGGGTAGGGGTCCCAATAGCTGGAAGCAGCCTGGATAGAATTCTGTGAGGAATTTGTAGCCTGTGTTCCTACATATGTTGCACCCCTCAGTACTCTTGGAGCCAGGGAACTTGCAACACATCCAAGTGGGACTTAAGGGCAGCAGCTACAGCTCTGGTCTTTCTTCTTTCCCGACCAGGGATGTTTAGTACCTACAAACAAGTTCATCCTGCTCTGTCATAAATTTTGAGATCACAGGCATCCTGATTATAGGGCACTTCCTGTGAGGAGGGGAAAATGGTCTTCCTGCTGCTGAGATCCCTCATTAGTCTGAAGTTGACTAGGAAGTGGATCCTGTTTCCCAGCTCAGTCTCCCACGTGGCTCCTGCAGCCAGCAAACTTGCTAGGTAACAGGTTTGGGCCAAGCCACTAAAATCCTTCAGTTACGCTGGTAGTATAGTTACACATTTGCTCTGGCTCAAACAGGGAGTAGGAGTCAGAGCTGATGAAAACAAAACTCAAACACGTGATAGATTTCAGTGGTGCATACACATAGTTGACACAACCCCTCCCTATTATAGTCTAGTTTAAGCTGCAGGGAAACCAGTGCACGGAGCCTTTGGCATCCAGCTCAGCCAGCTGCTCTGTGGAGAAGGACAGGGGCAGAAGAGACTCGTCCCTGCAGCTGGTGATTCAGAGCTCTCGGGCCAGGCTGGTTTTGGAGGGCTCATAAAGCGAGTTCCTGAAGTGCTGGGGTGTGAATAAGCCAGAGCTGCCTAACACGGCTGATGTGCTGGAGCAGGCAGCAGGCAGTGCTCTGCCCAGCTTGCACCAGCAGCTTTCTAAGCACTTCTCAACAGGGTGGGGTGGTCGCGTTTGCTGTAGTCACTGTTTTGTACACTGGGGGCGGAGGAGGGGAAGTGTAAAGTGGTCAAGTGAGAAACAGTCGAGAAGCCAACAGAAGAAGGGCATTCCCTGCTGCCTGCCCTCTCCGAGTGTCAGAGAGTGCTGTCTATTGATAAGATTTTTTTTTTAAGCTGTTGGACTGGAGCCTCTGCTCTTGTCCCAGTTGCTCATTTTTGCTCCGCAGCAGCTGCATGGACCCAGCAGTCCTTCCTTGGCTCCCTGCAGCCCTGGCCAGCAGCCACTAGCACTCATGGCAAGCCTGTTCATGAGGGAATTTACCTAGAAAATTCAAACAACAACAATAAAATAGGGCTAAACGTTCACATACACTTACTGTCCTGCTACCAAGCAAGTGGTCTAGTCTTCCTGCAGATGCATTCTTTGCCCTTTCAAACTGCTTGTTGTGGTGCCTGTCACTGTCTTCTGTGGTATGAACTGTCGTAGCTCAGAATGATTCTGACGGATCACTGAGGTGATGGTAAAAATACGCTGCTTTTTACCTTCAATTATTTGTCAAAAAAATATAGAAAAGTCGGTGCCTTTTGAGGCACTTAATTAATTTGTGTCCTTATTTTCTGTTGCACGCTGGTGGAGATTTCCCTCAGGCTACACATTTAAGAGAAGCCTGCAAAGTGCTTGAGGGATCTGCACTTGAATCTTTTCATCTCCAGCCATCGTTAAGTGGGCCTTTGCTGCAGGCTGGCAGAGTCGGAGGAGCAGCACTGCAATGTTCTTAAAATATAACTATATTTAATAATAACAAAGGAAGTATAAACTCACCAGCCCGTTCAGTTGCTTTTGACAGCCATGTTCCCCCATTTCAAGCCTGCATCAGTGTAAAAGTGCAACCCTTAAATACATTTAATCTTGTTCTGCTGGGAGTCACATTTTCCAAGGAGGATCTCAGTTGCTAGTGCTTGATGTTACAATTAACTCAAAGTTGCCAGGAGCAGAGAGGAGGCATTATTTTAAATTAAAAAATATATATTAAAGAAAGAAAATAAAAATCCAGTTGGGATGGTTTTTTTCATATGTGAGTAGTTTGGAGGTTTTGATTTTTGGAAAAAGAATGCAATATTGAGAGTGCAGAAAAAGTGCATTCATCCAGCATTCATCCAATGTTGCATCTTATTAGCAGTGAAAAAAAAATCTAGGCCAAGCCCAAAGCCATGGGAATTAAAGCTCATGCAGATGGAGATTCTGTGGGCTAGCTGCCTGTCCTGAACCTTTGGAGGGCAAAAAAAGACACTGCAGCACCTGCCAGGTGGGTAGATGTGTGTACAATTCAGCATGGAAGAGGGCAGCTTTTTTGTGCCTTTAGTCTGAGCTTGCTGAATTTAATTCTTCTCTTTGCTACAGATCCCTGTTATCATCTTGGGAGACAACGTTTTCTATTTGTGACACAGCTCCTGACCTGTGATGCAAAGCAGCATCCCAGGGTTCTTTGTAGGGTTAGTTTTCTGTTCAAGAAGGTGCCTGAATGAAATGCCAGGACATTCAGACAGATGAATTACAGAGTGCAGTAGCTCAACTGAAAGACAGAAGAGGTTCTGATACCCCAGTGCAGATTCTTTCACAGAAGGATCTTTGCTTTTGTGACTGAACAAGGTGTAGTGCAGGCATTACAAGCACCCAGCACTACATATTGTCCATACATAGAGAGAGAGGATTTTCTTTTCCTTTTCCTTATTTTTTTTTTAATTTTCAGTCAGTTTAACAAACGTTTCCACTATTGGTGTCAGAAGCTGTGGTAGAACGAAAAACCAATTAGATTTTTAGGAAATTTGTAAATATTTACATTCCCATATATACAGCAAAGCAGATGTCTGCAGAATACCAGCTGGAGGTGCAGCAGATGTGCTGGACTAAAGGGAAGCCTCTTGGAGAGGGCTTTTCAGAGGCAATTTAACAAACTCTCCACCAGGGGCTTCCAAGAAGAGAGAAATTAGCATGGAAATCTCAGGACATATTTCTTCTTTTGTTCTGCGGCACTTGGCTTAGGGTGGTAAATATTCCAGTCCCTAGGCCAGGCGTGTGCCATAAAGTGCCTTTGTGGAGGAGCTCACATATCCTTGAGGATATCGGGCATTGTGTTAAAGCAGGCAGCCAGCCTGGGTTTGCAGGAGGAGAGCTAGGACTAGAAACAGGATGCTCATAAAAAGTCTCAAAATGAATCAGTTCTTTGCACGAAGGGGACACTTTAAGAAAAAAATAAATGGCTCTGCAGACCTTTAAAAGGTTTGGGATTTTTTCAATAATTAATTTCCATAGACAGTTTAGACTGATGAAAACCTTCTGCCTGCAGCAGTGAGCATCCTGAGCCTACTGCAGGCCTGGAGGTAGTGCAGGGGATACTGCAGGACACAAGAACTTTTCCAGCCCGTGCAAGGGGTTGCATTTTCGCGGACATAAATTCATGATCATTGACAGAAAGACAGCCACTGCCAGTTTAGCTCAATCCTTTCCTTATGTGGTAAGGAACAGAGGGTAAATAACTGGGGCCAGGAGGCTGAGGGGGTTTTGTCTCTTATAGACATTCTGAGATTACTTCATCCTCAGGGTAGCTGGTGTCAGTTTTAGGAGGCATGAATGAAGAAGTTTGCCTTTATTGCAGAATGCAAGTGGTGGCATGGCTTGAATCCACAAGGCAGCAGAATTGCTTTTACTGGAAAGAAATTTTACTTTTAATTTTACTTTTTTCTTTCTTTTACTGGAAAGAAAGAAAGCTGCTTTAGAGGAAGCAGAAGTAAAACAGGGCACCAGTAGGTCTTTGTCACCTAGTGAGGTGATTTTGTTGGAAACCATGAGGAGCCAGGAGTGGACTCCCTGGCTGAGCAGGAGAGGTATTGAAATAAGCCAAGGGTGATCAGCATTTGGAGCCCCACAAAATGACCTGCTTAGCTTGATGAGGGAGCACTGCCCCTCACCCTTGTGTTTACAGTACTGGGTGCCTCTAAAATGCTGATCTTTCTAGCACCTTCTCTGTATTTGCAGAACATCATCAAGAAAGTGATCGGACAAAAATTTGTATACAAGTTTGTCTCCTTTCCTGAGATTTTAAAAATGGATCCACATGCTGTGGAAATCAGCAGAGAGAGCCTTTTGCTGCAGGACAGCGACTGTAAGATGCCTTCAGAGAGCAGGGATCAGCACAAGCACAGCTTGTCAGCACTGAAAAGCACAAGCCGTAATGAATATATCCACTCTGGCCTGTACTCCTCTTTCACTATCAACTCTCTGCAGAACCAGCCAGACCCTTACAAGACAATCAAAACAGAAAAACTGGAGGAGAAGTCAGAAGGAAACACACCAGTTGAAGAAGTCCGGACTGTTATCAGATTTGTGACAAACAAAACAGACAAACAAGTTACGAGGCCCATGGTGTCGTTGCCTTCTACTTCTGAAACAGCAGCTGCCTCTGCTTTCCTCAACTCTTCAGTGTCAGCTAAAATATCTTCCTTGATGCTACCCAACAGTGCCAGCATTTCACCTCCATCGTCATCCTCCTCCAGGTCACCATCTCTGTCTCCCACCTCACCCCTCCCTACAGAACACAGGAGCTTCTTCCTTGAGTCCAGTTGCCACGACTCAGATTCCCTTGAGCCTCTGAACCTCTCCTCAGGCTCCAAGGCCAAATCCCCATCTCTTCCCCCAAAGGCTAAAAAACCCAAAGGCTTGGAAATCTCTGCCCCACCTATGATTCTCTCCAGCACCGACATCGGTTCCATCGCCCTCAACAGCCCCGCGCTTCCTTCGGGATCCCTGACTCCAGCTTTCTTCACTGCACAGGTAAGACCTGTCTGTCTCCAGGCATTCCCTCCATGTGGCCAAGAGTGTTAGTTCTATGGGTCTGCCACCATCTGATGGGAAAAAAACCCCAACATATGGGAAAGAGGGAAACACAGCAGTGCTCTGAACAAGGGGTGGAAAGTAGGTTTCTTCTGGGATTTGTTCCTAATTGAGTGTGGGAAAAGCCATCACAGTTTATGGACTGCCTGGAAGGATAAGGAGATGGGCAGCCGCTAGTGAATTGTTTATCAGTTCAAACCAGCCTCCAGATCTACAAAACAAGCAGGAAAAAGCCAAAAAGAAAACCACAGGGGTTTTGTAGGCCACAACTTGAGCATTGGTTAGATTTCTCTGCTAGATGTTGTATCCATTCAAACAGTGCGACCTTTTTGTTAATTTTTGAATACAGAGCAAATTAGGTGGTTTCTAAGACAGACTCTGAAGTCAGTTTCAATTTCCAAAGTTGTACAGATCCACAGAGTACTTGCCAGAGCTTCCCTTCAGCACAGACCTAGTGAATAACCAGAAGGTTATTCTGTTCTTTTTAATAACATATTTGTGGTAATGTCAACAGCAAGTGCTCACTTTCAAGCAAGTCTATGAAAAAAACCCTAGGAGTTCAGAGCAGAAGAGGAAAATCATATAGGTATGACTCAGTATGTTCACTGGTGAGTTTTGTCTTACAATACCACCTCAGAATTAGACAAAAAAATTCCAAGAGTAAAATCATCCCAGTGTGGAACATCCTCCAAGATCCCCAGCCCTGAAATTGCAGTTGATGCAAATACTAGCATTGAATGTAGCAAACCAGACAGTAACTAAATAAGTACAAAGGTGTGTTACAAGCCCTCACTCACTTCAGACTGTCTAGGACACACATGGTATCCAGAATCCCATCACCTCTTCCCTGTTTGAAGGTGTTGGAGGTGTTTGATGCAGGCAGCATTGTGTGCCTGCATGGCACAAAGGCCTGGCAGAAATGAGAATGCTGGCAAGTGCTCTCAGCCAGCACAGCACTTGCTCTTCTGAGCTTTTCAGCTGGCTGCAGAGCGAGTTTGTGCAGCTCAGGCACACCTGTAAGCCACCAAGATACAAAGGTGTGTGACCAAGAAAGAGGAGCTTGTGGGTTGACACCCGTCATTTTTGACATCATAAAGCCTTTAAGTAAAGTTATGTTTGGCAGGAAGAACAGAAGTGTGGCAAACCAAAACTGAGATGCATTGACAAACTTATAACCTCTAACTGTGGTATAACCACAGTATTTTGTTTGTAGGGAGCAAATCTGACAAAATCGCATCAGGTGCCAACCAGGCACAATGACAGTGTGAGTTATTTCAAACCCACTTTAATCTGCTGCTGCCCCAAACCACAGGATGAACAGAGATTTATTTCCTCATTTTGTAATCATTTCTTTGAATATTTAGCTTTCCTGTTCATCTATAAACTGGTGTACTTACTGCCCTGAAAGATGTAGAAGGGAATTATGTTGAGGACTGTGGCACTCCTTTAGCAGGAAGGATAGCTAAGGCTGTGATGAGTGTTACCCAACTTAAAGCCATCACAAATCTTTTTTACAGGTTGTCCTATCACAGAAGAGACATATGGCATCTGTGTAGGATAGTTTCTGGGTCTAATTATTTAAACTTTTGGCTATACAGCAACATAGCTTTTATCCTCTCCTTTAGCCTTCTTTTTCTAGTGTGGATAAGAAGCACCCTGCATGCTAAACACTTGTCCTAGTGAATGTAAAATGAAAACTGCATAACAGCTGTATTCAGATAACTGTAATATCACAACGCAAAATAACTAAAACCATAATTTAGTTTTAGTGGAAACTTTTTTGG
Source organism: Aleadryas rufinucha (assembly GCA_013397815.1). NCBI lineage: Eukaryota > Metazoa > Chordata > Aves > Passeriformes > Aleadryas > Aleadryas rufinucha. The sequence continues at coordinate 236,914 of VZTH01017837.1, read as the reverse complement.
AAATCTGCTGTTCATCCCATTATCCAAGGAAGAACATGCATCACATCTCAAACGTTCTCTGGTTTGTCAGATCCCAGTGCGAAACACCTGCTGCCATGGGCAGGTGCAGAACAGGATGTCTGCTCCAGGAGTGATGTAGGTTCTGAGAAGGTCCTGCTGCCTGAGAGGGTATTTCAAATGGCTTTCCACTGTACCTGCTGGTCATGAGGAATAACCTCAGGCGGAATGCTGTGAAAGGGCACATGATACACACACAATTTCAGAACAGAAATGTATGTGTGACAGCACTTGCCTGCTTTCTAACAGCTAGAAGTGACAAGATTGTACTTACACACATTGTCACAGAAGTCAGGAGCCATGAGCATCATTGCTTAACATAATCCTCTCTGTGCAATGAATTATTTCTATTTAAACTGTTCCTGTGCTTAGATTATAATGACTTTTTAAAGAAGGAACTTCCCAATGGGTTCCACATCTAATACCAGATGTACAGCTGCATGCGGGCAGAAAATGAAGTGACACATCAATTTCCGCATGTAATTTAGGGATAGCCTGTCCTGTGGTGTTGTTTACACTTAGGTTTCCTCTGGTGGTTTTGATGCTTGGCTGATGGCAATACTGAGAACAAGCCTGGGAGGCCCTGTGCTCTTTTTGCATTAAATATTAAACAGATTTGGAGGCTTGCTTTGGCTGGCTCTTGGTTCTGGCAGAACTTGCAGACATTAGTGCTCTGCTCATCAAAGGATATGAGATTTTGCTTAGCTGTTGTTAGGCATGCTAGCCTGCTTCCAGAGATGAATGGAGGGCAACTCAGTTTCAGGTCTCTCTAAAGACTCGCTCTGGCTGTATCTAGGTAGGAATAAACACCTCCAAATTTTCCTCATTATTTTCAAAAGACCCCCTCAAGAACTGCACTTTCAGTTCTGGATATATGCAGCTTCTTAGAGAAAAAATAAAGCATGGAGGCTGCTCACTGGAGCTCTTAGTACAGTTGGCACAATATGGTGTCCTTAGTTGAATGTTGTTGGGTCTTGCTGCGTACATCTTTGGTTTTAAGGTTAGTAGGCTCTTCTGTAATTAGATCTGAGTATTTATCCTGACCTAATTCAGTGTGTTGTCAGTCTCTTAAATCTCCATCGGTAGCCACTTGCCAATGGAACATCAGCTTGAAATGCAGCACAGGAAAAGGGCTCTCACTGGTGCTGCTGAATTCCTTCCCCATGAAAGCACCATGGTCCTGGGAAGAGAGTGTTTGTAAAGGACTCTTGACAAGTGCCTGCTTATCAAGTGTTTCAGGTTTTTTTTTGACAAGAGCTGTCACTTGATCAGATCAAGACTGAGGTCTTCTTGCCAGGCCTCCACCCACTCTTTGCTCCTTTTGTTGTCATGCAGATATATCCCAGTCCTGACTGGCACTCCTGTGACCTGCTGATTTACTGCATCAACACCTTTTGCTTTCCCATTGATACCACAGGTTTATTACTCCTTGGGACATAACCCAAGTGGTTTCTTCTATGGAGTTTGGTGTTTCTGATCCACCTTCTTCAGCACAAGGAAGGTGGCAGGGTCCTTTTTCTGCACATTTCTCCACAAACCTCACTTCTTCTGAGATTCCTTAGCAAAATCATTCAAGAGCAGCCAAGGTCTTTGTATTAAACAGCCTTTCAGAATTACCAAGGTAACTTTAATGTTTGCTGCTCCTTGTCTTTCCCATCTCTTCTGCTGGTGCCAAACTAACTGTGTGACCCTGTTGTGAACTGCAGTGCAAGCATGCCACAGCAGGCCTGCGTTCTGTGTGTCTGCACAGAGCCCCAAACACCGCAGCCGGTGCCTCAGGCACTGCTTGGCAAGTGAAGTGTGTGATACTGGAAATGCACGTGAGCCGTGGCAGTGCCTGTGTGAGCCTGCTCCCTGCAGGGGCTGGCAGGGAGTGGGCTGTGATGGGCCCTGGGCTCAGCAGCTGCTGAGGGAGACCCCCGGCTGCAATTGCCCTGCATGGGAGTTTGTATTTCTGGCCCAGCGGGGAGCACCAGAATATATGACCTGCTGGTTACTGTGGGGAGATGCACATACTCTCTACCTTCTGTCTTCTCTTTACGTATTTTAAACTCTGGACAAAAGGATGGCCCAGTTCAGCAGAGCACTGAGGCAGTTTTTCTACACAGCAAAGCACATGCTTGCTTGCTAAGTGTGTACTCAAATTCCATTAAGTGCTTTGCTAAATAGGACTGATTTTGGTAACTGGCATCAAGATTACTGGTGAGATTAACTCATTATGCCAAATACTTTATTCATAACTGTCACGTGTTCTTTTTTGGCATGATAAAAGCTATTCTGGATACAGAATAATTCACATAATTCTTCATCTGAATGAAGATTTGCATGTGCTCTAACTCTACCTCCCCTCCAACCGTGCTTTAAGAATGCTGAGGGCAATCCCAGCAATTCTTGTGCACCATGGCCGTGGAAGGAGGCACCTCTGAGTTGGGAAAAGCCTTGAATTCTATGTTCTTGCCATTTTGGTTCTTTTCAAACAACTAGCTGTGCTTTCTGCTGTCCCTCTGGGCAGCCAGCCCATACACCTGCCTCTCCCTGCTCAGCCCATGCATTGCCAGCTTCTTGAAGCATCTTCCATTACGAAGAGGCGCCATCAGAGGAGTAAATGTCCAAGGCCAGCAGTGACTCTTTCAGCTCCATACACAATTGCAGTAATGCTTCAAAAGCTGCAGACAGGTCAAGGCATTGCTGCCCTCCAAAAGGTAAAAGCTTATTCTGAAGGAGACTAGGTGATGGTGGCAGGCACTGGGGCACACATGGTATTATTCAATATGTTACACAGTTGCATGGGCGTGGTTCAAATAAACAATAACTTTGCATCTCGTTAAGCAAATAGAAATTAAATCAATTTACATATGAAGGAATATTAAATGTGCAGGTATCCAGTACTGACCACTATGGAGACAGGATGCAGGGCTGGATGGGCAGTTGCTGCTGACCATGCTGTATGTCTGAATTCACTGGGAAACAGAGCCAGTAGATGATGTGTAAGGCTTTAGGGGTGGTGAATGCTGCATGGAGCTGTAACTCTGAGCTGTGCATCATGGGGTGTTTTTTGTCTTGCAGACCCCCAATGGATTATTGCTGACCCCCAGCCCGCTGCTGTCTAGCATTCACTTCTGGAGCAGCCTCAGTCCTGTTGCTCCTCTGAGTCCTGCCAGGCTGCAGGGACCAAATACTCTGTTCCAGGTAGGTCTTCCCAATGCACAGGTTTCATTGCTAAACGTGCACGTATCGAAGAGATACTGGGGGAACATCTCACATCAACCTGGAGCTTTTCAAACAGATCAAGAAAATACTGGTGCTACCAGGCACTTTTAAAGAGAGGCCTACTTACTTGTACCCTCTTCTAATCCTTGGCAGCGCAGTCAAAACCTACAGAGCAGTGTCTGCTATAGCAGGCACACACCAACTGTGTGAAAGAAATAAATGCTGGACCCCAGAGAGAACCGGTAACAGAGCTGTCAGAGCTGCAGGAATAGAGTGCAGACCAGTCAGTGACCAGCCAGGAGAGGGCTGGAACACGGACTCTGGGAAAACCAAGACAGTTTGGGTTTCACCCAGTGAGGTGGGTGTAGGTTTATCCTTTTGTCCTAATGAGCTACTTCTCACTCAGAAAGACAAGGCACTCTGAACCTGAAGGCTCCATTTCCAGTTCTCCTGCCAATTATCCATGTGTCCTCAACCAAGGACATACCTCTGAGCATGACCTTGCTGTATGTGACTGCAGAAAGGCAGCATTGTGTCCACTCTCTCTTGAGTATAGGCAGAGTAAAATTCTCAAAGTTTTATAGAGATGTGGTAAATACAAAAGTTAAGCAGTTTAGCACAGCACTCAGCTGCAGCATTCACCTGAGGCTCAGGAAGAAGATGGTGGGGATGGTATTTGCAGGTCCAGCTGTAGCTGCTGCAAAACAGATGATTCATTAAGTCACGGAAAAAATTATGTTGATCTGCTGATTGGCAAGAGGCACAGGAACCCAATGGCCATATGCACAGCTGAAGAGTGCAAGGACAGCCCTGGAATGAACACCCCAACTGCTGTGGAGGGCCAGCACTAACAGAGGAGAAGGCTGCTGCTAGATAGGGAGCCTGTATTAGTCTGTGAACCTTCAGGGAGGCTGACTGCCCAAATCCAGGGCTAGCTTTAGCTCAAGTAGTTGCTCAGGTACTGTCTGCCCTGGGATAGTCAGTCTCTCCACCTCCAGCTGCACATGGAGCTCAGGGCTCCTTATTTTGTTTCAGATAAAGTCAGCAATCCCTACTGGACCTTAGTTTTGCACACATGGTTAGAAACAGCCAGACATTTCATCTGAGAAGAGCCTGTGCCACAGCCTGTTCTGAGCTCATCTGGACACATGTGGGCCTTTCCCTCAGGAACTGAAAGTGAGGAGTGGCCTTGGCTTTCACTTCTGAGAGACCCTAAGGGCCTTATAAATTATGTTTGATTCAAGCAAAGGCCACAATGACAAGTTGTAGAGCACAAAGCCTTATTTTAACAGCAAATAGGAAATGAGAACCACAGCTGAAGCCTGGTCAAGCCCACTGAGAACTGATGGGTCAGCCTGTGTAGGCATCAGGGCAGAGCTCTCCTCAGGCTGCCTGCACAGGCCAGCCCACACTCCATGCATACCCAGGAAAGAGCTTGTAATGAAGGTTCTGTGTTTTAATGAATCTTGGCAGAAGTGATGGAAGCGTTTCCTGAGGTTTGGTGTGGCTAAAGCAGAGGTATCAGCCAGTCTGGGCCACACCAGGAGCACGGTGCCAGATCCCCTGCAGCACCGCGCTGCTCGGCCCAGCTTTACACGGAGTGGTGGCAGACAGGAATCACCAGCTACCATCTGAGTGGAAGAGTAAACTTGTTATGAGCACGTTATTATTTGCATGTGGAGGGGGTGGTTATACCACAGTTGGCTGTCCAAGGACTGATCTGATAAGGCGTAAAAATACATCAGATTCTTGAAGTTGTTCAGCTCTGTCTCCCTCAAGCCAACAGAAACCCAGTGCAGCTCATGGAGCTGGGCCTCGAGGCCAGATCAGTATCTACCACTGGGATAATTCCTGCCTCATGCTGCAGCAAGTTTATTCCACCTACTTGCTTTACTTTTTCTCAGGTCAGATGTTAAGAACCAGTCAATACCCACCACTGCAGGCATGGTGCAGTCACGATGCCATCATGAACTAGGAATACACAGCTTCTGTATTGAATAAGTTTTTTTGCACAGTACTTCAGAAGCAGCAGGTTAATGTAAAAGACAATACATTGTGCTTCGCATGCTGAATGACCCAGCATAGCTAGTTTGTAGTTTCTGAGTGAATGCAGAAACTGTAATTACTTGAGAGTAATTTTTCCCATGCTTTGTATCCCCAGTTGTACTTTTTCTGCTCTAAAACTACATCTCAGCTTTCACTTTTGCCAAACTCTTTCCTGCATAAAAGACACACAAAAAGGATGTATTGTAATTAATAGAGTGTAGACTGAAAAACATTTTTGGAAGCAGAATGGATGGCAAAGACTGCTCTGTAGTGTTCACTTTCCCAGGGTGATGATAAATGTATTATGTGAACTTTTATATAAAAAATAGCCAATAACAGATTTTTATATCCTTGTGCATTTACAAATTATTCAGGTTTTGTCCTCTATTTTGCATTCCTAATGGCTGATGCAGGCATTTGATCTATGTCTTGCTGTATAGACATCACAACTCTTGAAACCATCTGGAGCCAGCTGCAAATGCTAAATCCATGTGCTTCTTGGGCTGAATGTTTTGAGATAAAGAGTAATTTTTACCTTTTGGCCTTTTACAGTTTCCAACTCTGCTAAATGGTCACATACCAGTGCCACTCCCCAGTCTGGACAGAGCCTCTTCACCAGTACTGCTTCCTCCAAATGCTCAGAAATCCTGATGATGCCTCATCACACCAAGGATGTATTGGTGGATTTAACACTTCATTCCTATGGGCTAGTTTTTCCTGTGTCATGAGAAGGACATTGTGAAACCCTTTATTACTTCGGTTTGCACTTTTCATTACATGGATAATCTACTTTTATTATGTTAGCATTTTTTCAACAGTGTTTATATGTAAAAGTATATATAAATCTGTTATGCATTAAATGAATTATAATTTTTTTATATCATAGCTCTCAAGTGTTGAACACTTCTGTTGTTAATGAAGTACTTTTCGTAATTGATTGCAACAATGTATCTAATAGGGATGTGAAGCTTCTTTTTAATCCCTTTCTCTGCTTATTATGCATCGTGCTTGTGTAAACTATAACCGGCTGTGCCTTCTTTTGCATAAAGTCATGTAAATGATTTATATATTTTCTAGTATTAAGATAAAAAGTTGAAAGAAAAAAACTAGTATTGAACAGCCCTATGGTAGTATTTCAGTATTTTCTCCATGGATAGGCCATATGATGCAGTGTATTAATGTAACTTTGTATTAAGTGCTTTCAAATTGTATGAAAATAGCCTTATAATTTTTCTTTGCTGAAGTGAAAAACATAATCCATGTTACAGCCTGGAGATGTAGTTCAGAGTAACAAAGCCACATTTACACATTTATGCCCAAATTCTTCTGTCAAGTTGCAACAGGGAGGAACTGGGCTGTGTATGTTCATGACATGTTTCCAGCATTTGAGAGTACTTCTGCAGAAAAGGAGACATTGCTCAGAATTTATTTGGCCTATACTTCTTAAGAACTGTCAACATTACAGCTGGAAAGAGTGCAGGTAATCTCTGTCCTCCCAGGGAATGAGGATCATTCCCGGTCATTTCCAGGTGCTTTGTTCAGCTGTGCCAAGTGCCTTGTACTACTTCCCTGGAAAGACTATTGTAGCTACTCAAGCTCAGAAGGTCACATTTCCCCTAAGTTAAGCAGTTTAGAAGTTACAGGTCTGTAAATTGATGCCTGGTGCTTGCAAAGAGGCAGAGACTGTACATGTGGGATGTTTATGTATAAACAGATGAATTCTGGATGAAAAAACAGCACTGTGTTACTATATACTTGCAACTTGGACTTACTGGGTATGTCCTCTACCTTGAGGGGATGACTTAGTCATCTAAATGTCAGGTTAGGATTAGGCCAGACTCCCTGGCACCACAGACTCTAATCCTGGCAGGGCTGATGCAAATCTTCAGTTTCCTGAGGTGGCTAAATTGGCTTGAATGCAGCTTTACTCTGTTGGTTTTTCAGATGAGACCTTAAAAGCCGACCTCAAATCTGATTCCTGTTTGTGACAGGTCCTCTACTTCACTTTCTGGCCGAGCAGCTGGCCACGGTCCGTTCTCTTTGAAACGTATGCAGTGAGTTGGCTGCTGATTTTCTGCTTGGATGCATTTCAGTGATGATGTGTGTAGTTATTTGTAAAGTGCTTTTGGATCCTTCAACCTGAAAGGTGCTAAATAAACATTTTATTAATGCAGTTCTGATGTTGAAAAGCCATTTTTGGGGCAGAGGTGGTTGACAAAAGACAACAGGAGTTTTCCTCAGGCTCCTGAGTGGCACAACCAAAAATGCCTCGTCAGTTCCACTTGCAGTGATAAAAACCTGCTGTATCCACGTAAGTACCAGCTGATAAACCCAGCAATTAAATGCCAGACGTGAGGAGAACGAATGAAGCACTTGGGACGTCATTTGCTCGACTCAGCGTTTCAAGAGCTCAAGACGTGCCACCCCATGGAGTCAAAACCAGAAGAGGAACCTATGCAAAATTTATGAGTGAATGTAAATTTTATACAAAGTAAAATCAGAACAGGTTGGAAGAAAGGGCAGCGTGTAACTGACGGGATTGACAACGTTAGTGGAGATAAATCACAAGGGCTTGCAGACCGAACATTTCTCTACCCATGCATTCCTCCCAGGTACATGGAATAGTTTTCAGTAACCAAGTTACAGAGAGGTAATTATTTCACAATACAGAGCTGACTCCTGCCTCATTTTTAAAAAACCATGAATACCTACTCATACCTGTAAGGCATGAACAGCAGCATTGGGTGTTGTGTTGTACGTGCCACTGTAGCTAATGGCAGAACCCGGCATCGAGACAGTATTTCTCACTATGAGTTTAAAAAGTAAAGATGAAAATATACCAGTATTGAATATTACACTGCAAAAAAGCAGTTGACCATGAGAGGTGGGAGCATGTGACAGAGAAGATATTCTTAAAAGTACCCGGATTCCCATGTTTTTATTTCTAACAAGGTTTTACTATTATTAAGGCAGAATTTTTTCTTCTGAAAAGTCTCAACACACCCACAGCTTCCCTCCCACTCTCCAGCCCTTAAATGATTTTGGACTTCTTTTAAAGATAGCAAAAAGCAACAATTCTGGGACAAAATCCTATTGCAAAAAATTGCTAGAAAGGATTTGAGAGAATCCAATAGAACAATGGAAGACACACAGAAAGTGAGAAGAAGTGCTGTCTTCTCGTCTTTGAGAGAAAAAAATACCAAGAGAACATATCTTCTGCTAGTTGACTTTTCAGTTGAAAAAAAATAGGCTGTCAAAATCTGCCTTCTAAATCAGTCAATAAATGTGGAACAAAAATTTTTGCTATTGGGAAGTATTTATACAAATAAAGTCCAGCCTCTCAAGTCTAACACTTACATGAAACACTAAACTGTTACGCCTTATGCTTTGAAGAAAATATTCTATTGGTAATCTACTGAATTTTATTAACAGGTATCTTTCTAACTGTAGAGAAAAATCAAATAAATGTTTTTAAATAAACACTGTGGAAGTGTGAATATTTCTGTGGCATGGAGAGCTTCCAAGCCAACAGTCCTGGAGAACAAAATGGGAGTTTATTCTCTCTTCAGCATTCTTGCTAATAACTGCAATTTGATCATACTTGGGGGATTTATTGTAAGATTTGCACTTTATTCATGCTTCAGCAATACACAAGTTCCCGGTTACTATACAGACTGGGTGCCTGACATCCTGTCATCAGACAGGCACTTACCCATCTGGAAATACCTACCAGAGAAGTGAAGAACTCTCAGTAAGATTTCTGTTTAAAGGGGAGGTGGTCCTTTCAAACAAGACTATAAGGGTGAATTTTAACACAACATCCCTGCATTAAGAGGCTGTGTGATCTCGTGCCTACAGGAAACATCTTCAGAAGCCATCATGACACCCAAATGAATTTAGAAAAGGCACAGTAAGTACAGGTAGTCTTTTATGTAAGGGCATAGCTATTCCCTTCTGATTTTCAGACTGTCTGTATATCCTGTAGGATAAACAAACACAGGCCTCAGATTTAAGCATATCCCCCCAAAGTCATCAGAAGACTGCAACTTTTAAAATCCATTTTAGCCCCAAACTGTAACTGCTCTTACCAATTAATGTGTGAGTGCTCTACCTACACAGATGGAGTACAAACCTATTTCTTGAGGGCAAAGAGACTGACAGCACGAGTGAGAAGCAGTATGAATTTATTTAAATGAGAAAAGCAGAATGAACCTCAAGCAAGGACTCTGGAGCAATCAGCATCATGGCCTGCCTTGGGTGGGGGCTGGTATTTGAAGACAGCATCCTAGAAGAGAGGATTCTAGGATACGTTGGGAGTTCTTTTGTGAAAGATTCCCATCAGTTCACATTCACTCTGCAAGAAGCGCAAATGCATAAATGTAAACTTAATTATTCCTAACATGGCTCCAGGCCAGCTACCCCCTCCTGCAAATCAAATAACAAGACAGCAAAGAAAGGAAAAAACAGTCTTTGCAAAAACAAGCTCAGGGTGTGAAAGAGGAGGGGCAGGTGACAGCGCAGACGCTGCCATGCAAAGCCCAGAGGGAGGTGCTCTGCAGGAGCATACTGGAGAAGACACAGGGAAGAGCATTTTCGCTGGTTTGCAATCCACAGCCATGGCAATTCCATCAGCAGAAAGATCCCACTGCAACGAATGAAGGAACTTCATAGCTCTCTGGGGAAAAATGTGTTTCAAGGCAGGGCATCTGAGCCATGTAAGACTCGTATTTCATTAGGAGGACCATGAAAGTGATGTGCTCAGGCAGGCCTGCTTCTTGAGTGAGCTTGGAGGATGCAGCCAGCACAATAAATGAAGCAGTTATTTACCACAGTAGCATGTTATGCGTGCATTCACAGTTTAAGTTTGCTCAAAAGTTACACAACTAAAATGAGTTAGGGGTTTTAGAAAATATGCAAGAATAACCGGAAATTGCTCACGTTTTCCAGTGACATCAATCTTAGTTAGTGAGAGAGGCACAGTACTGCCCAGTGAAAATCACATACAAGAGATTAAAAAAACCAATCTGGAGTATCTGAGCTCTTATCCCAGTTCTGAAAACACGTTCCCACTATGGCCAAGAATGGGACTATGATTTCTGTGCAGCTGAACTCCACAGATGAAAAAGGTGCATGGTAGGAATTCCTAAGCCCATGTATCTGCTTGGCTTTTATACTTTTCACAATCATCCCACCTGTACAGTCAGAGCTTACCTACAATGTTCCAACTGCTACACACCACCTTTGTGTTTTGTAATTACACTTGTTACCCTTGCCCATCTCCTAAACTGGTATGATATGGATACTGGTGAGACACATGGATATTGCTAAACAACACAAAGGCCAAATGGGAGCATTAAATCTCTTAACAGCCCAACCTCTGAAAAAATAAAAACCCCAAACCACATAAAGTAAGCATTCAAGTTCCTTCCCAAAATTAAAGCATTTCATGGAGATGTTACATTTGTTTTAAAGCCAAAATTTCTGAAGGTAAAAAAGATACTGAAATGTGCTAACAAGGTGCATGAATTACTTCAACTCTGCTCATTAGTGACCAGACAAAATGATCACATTACAGACAAGGTAAGTTCTAATTTCTCTTCAGTATCACCATGTGCTATAGCTCTGTATTTCCATACCCTGATTTGTTTGGATTTCTTTCAAGTCTGACCTTAATTCCAAGTATTTCCTGGGTTTATAATACTTAGCCTGGGGATATTTACAACATAGCTTTCATATATTTTGTCCTCAATAATGAAATGTATTCTTAACCCTAATTCCATTTTAACATTGCAGAACAGAAACCATGTACCTTTATTACAATGAAAAACTCATGCACAAACAACAAGCAAGCAGCCCAAAGAACGCTACCTTGCAGTTTTTCAAATGATTTGCAAATACAAAGTACATTGATTCTTTAATAATTGTTTATTTTAACTTTTATTGCCCAATTCAGGGATACACTCTGGCTACTTAATGCTGTGGTAAAGCAGCACAAAAATAACACAGCCATGTTGAGATGCACGTTCCACTAGAGCATTGCTGAGCTGTTGGTTTGCCCCTTCCATCTCCCACCCTGTCCTGTCAACCCCCATCCTCCACCCACCCTCTCCCCTTCAACCTTCACCTGCACGTGAATGCAGCCACATCACCAGCACCTGCCTCTGTCCTGGCTTCCAGCCCATCTGACTCTGACACACACCTACACTCACACCTTGCCATCCCTACCCTGGGCTAGGTGGGACACATCAGGTATCTTCAAAGAGTAACTACCTAAAATCAGCCACGACTTGCAGGCCATTTCTCATTAACTGATCGCTCATTGTCAAGCAAAGGTGGTCATACCAAACACTGAAAGTCATCCATTTTTAGCGACACTCATGCTTGAGGTTGTCTCCCAAAAAGGCCAACACTCCTACAGTTCTTGGGGACAGTGAAACCAAGTCTGTAGTACCTGACTCTGCCGGATAGGAGGCAGAGCACCAAATTCCATGGAAAGGATGTCAGAGATGCCCAGCAACTTCAGACTTGCTGACTACTGCCCCAAAGAGGCAACTGCCACAGAACTGTCTCTGCTGATGCAGGAATTTTAATAACAGACAATTTTAAAAAGCCCCAAAGTTGCTTGACCACAGATGCCAAGTTTCTTAAATATGTTCCTTAAAGCTACCTCCTAACAAAGAACACAGATTCACTTGTAGGTCCTTAGAAAAAAATTCTTTACAAACAGACTGCTCTAATTTTATGGAAGATCTTTTCATCTGTAACAAAAAAGCTGAATTCCTACTTAAAATGGAACATCCTTTCGTTAGCTGCAGCTGATCCCTTTCTAAGTTTATTAATGCACTTCATTTTACCAGGTAAACCTTTAAGTCCTTTCTCATTAGTGTCACATTATTACCTGTTCTTTTATGACCTATGAAGTATTACTGTTCTAGAAATGCTAAATCCCACATTTATCCACAGTGAACATTTAGTCTACCTTCACTACTTCTGTAAAAAACGGATATGTTTTTCTCATACTTCTTTCTTCAACACTGTCACGTCTACAACGTATTTCCTACAAAGTTAATCGGTATAAAATCTAGATCAGATCCATAGCAACTATAAAAAAATATATATAACAACTATTTCAGGACAAGGTTTGCCATCAGTGCCAACTGTGCCTCTGCCACGCAGGCAGCGCTCACGCTGGGATCAGGGGAGCCCCGCGCGTGTGTCCGAGGCTCGTGTCACGCTCCCGGGCCGTGTGACACGTGGGGCTGGCTCACCAGCAGTGACACTCTGGACCATGCTACTGAGAAGGTCCCAAGCAGCCTCAGTCACGGATGAGTCACGTCACTTTCACTGCCACTGCCTCTGCACTGAACGAACTAAAGGAGCAGCCAAAGGTGACCCTGGGGGCTCCCACAACATACGGACCTCGCTAAACGCTGCCAACAATGCCCCAAGAACTGCAAGTCCACTTAGTCTGTATTTTTAACAACACAGGGCTTTTGTTATTATAAATTTCAAAACAAAACCAAAGAATTCCACATAATATTTATACTTTCAAAAGTACAATATTAATACAGGTCGGTCAGTTAGAAATAACAGCAGTTTGTTAGGTCTACAAGATGTAACGTAAAACCGGTTTACAAATGCTGAAAAGCGGTAGTGGTCCAATAGTCACCGATACACATGAATTTCTCTCTTCCAGAAAATAAAATAAAAAAAAAATCCCAATTCAAATTTACTAGTATCAATGAAATATTAATAAAACACCCCCAAACATGCCACAATCACTATTCACAAATAAAGTTAAAATGAAATATACAAAAATTCACTTAATACTGTTAAATAACAATAAACTATGAGATTTCCTGAACAGAAATGGTAGGACCCCTGAACGTTTTACAGTGAATGTCAGGAAAAATTAAGTTACCTATGACTATTTTCATGATATACCAGCCAAAGATTTACATGACCATTTCAAAATATATCAATAAAGATTTACAGTCTCTTTAAGATGCACTAAACAAATAGGTTCATAAAGGTGAACACAAATGCTTAAAAATACTGTAACCATCACCAAGGGTGTACTTATGATACTCACTGAGATGCATAAGCATAGTAGTAATATGTGTACTATCTCTGGAAAACAGGTAACATCTAAGATCTGAAAAACTGTCTAAGTTCCCATTGTAAAAGCTCTGTAGCATAGTGAGTTCTTCTCAAGTACAAACTTGCATCTTTCCAGTTGATTTCAAGTGAATAATGCACAAATGGGAGAGCAACAAGGTGGGAAAAGTGTGACATTATTCCCATGTTTGTGTAATTAGTTGTCCTGTTCCTCTGTAATGAAAAGTAAGCCAGGGTCCAACATATATGAATTGTCTTTTTACTATTTGTATTTCTAAGTTAAAAACAAGGTAAAAAAGTTTTTGTTTCTGCAGGCCCCATATGCACAACAATGTGCAAATATGTTATGCTGGAGTAAGCCCGACAAAATGTCCAGCCTCCATGCTCTAATTTATCAATAACTAACATAGGATCTGAGAGCAAATCATAGTTACTTTTCACTTGTTTGAATCAACCTTCACACCATGTGCTTTTCAAAAACATAATATGCATTATAATTTTTCAACTATTTCAACACATACTTCCAATGTTAAATAAGGAATTAAGTGCCAAGAACTTAGAGCATTAAAGATGGCTCACCTATAGCCAAGCAAAGCTATGTTTACATTCCAGGAAACACTGCAGTTTAAGAAATACAAAAAAACCCCGCAGCAGTAGAACATTTTATCAAGAGAAACAGATGCATTCACATATTATAAAGCCATTGCAACTTCTTCAGGCATGAAACTGTTGTGTTAACTATACAGACAGTAGTTATTTAGCAGCAATGATTCCGCAATAAATAATGCACTGTGTTTCTCAGTCCTGCACAAAAATTGCAGCTACAGTTACATCAACAGCTGTAACCTACTGGCTCTAGTGGCAGAGGAGACCTTAAAACCAACTGTACAAAAAATTGTCACACTGTGACAACAAATATAAAAACATAATTTGCAGGTTGGAAATAAAAAGACTCCACTGTTAAGAGGACAGTGTAGACAAACTGCGATTCCAAGTCCACCAACAGAAAGCACTGCCTTCGGATCCGAGTCCTTGATCGACAGGATAGGCTTGGCCTTGACTCTGCACTGCCCCCTTTAGAAAAGCATGCTCTGCCTTCTGTTCTTCCCATGTCCTGCAACACAACACGGACCATGGTAAGAAACTGAAGCATTTGCCCAAGAGTATGAAGTTATTACCAAGATCTTTGTCCTGCTCCAAGGCAACACCCCTTGTGCTTCAACCAGCATCAGCATCTTTCTTTTAACGGTGCTCACTGCATTGCTTTTTTGCTTTGCCACCATTCACCCCCACACAGCACTGGTTTGAAACTCCAAAATGTTCTCACCTTCACAGTCCCTGCCCATCCCTAGTAAAACTCCTATGTCTCTACGGGAATCTCAGTAAATCTGGATTTTTGTGTCAGTATATTCACACAAACCAATTTAACAAAGCATTTTTCAATTCCAAATGCCTCTGGCACAGCATTCTTCTAGCAAGCATGAGAAAATATAAAGCTTTCCATACCGGTCTCTGGGTAAGTGGAATTTCGAAAGCCAGGGTCTTTTTGCAATTGAATCTCTTTTAGACTGAATATTGAAACACCTGAAATGTAACAAAGAAATTAATTCATATACAAATGTAAAACTACATTTTATTGACCAAAATGATAATTATATAGTTTAGATAAAAAAATGTTTCCAATTCACAAATATGTAAGTCACTAGATATCAGACTTCTTTAATGGATTAGAGAGCTTTTCCTGACACAGTGTACTTAGATTTAATGCACTATCTTAACAATATTCTGCTACTTTACTGTTCCTCTTACTTTCAGGCAGAGTGTGTATTCTTGTTCCAAGACTTCTGAAGTATGCATGTTTCATGGCCTCTTCTGCTGAAATTCTCTTCTTTGATTCATACTATTAATATAAGAGCATACAAGTGTGTTGGTTTCCATTAAAAATCTCTTTGCATCAAGTGATTTCATCAAAGGGAGAAAGACTTCTATTTGCTCAATATTTCCCATAATTCACAAGGACAATTTTTTTTCATTACTTTAATTTCATACATGACGATCTAATGTTTTATCAGAATCAGTACTGCCAACATGTAACAAGACTGCTAAAATAGTAAAAAAACTTCTGCAAATGGATGCAGGTCAAAACCACACCTAATCTTTATTTATAGATGGTACAATGATTAGATGTCTCCTGCTTGGCATCTGTGCAATTCTGGACAAGGATGCAGACATTTAAAAAGCTGCATACAAATAAGTTACAGTGCTGCTGTAACATCTACTGTGCTGCTGTAACATCTACTCAAAGATGCAGGAGTTGGCCTTCAGTCTTGCTTCCAGGTCATTTTTAATGCAGATTCAAAGATTAAACCCACATACTACTACAGCTTTTGAATACAGTTGCAACATCAAGGAGTAATGTTACACCTTAGTAACTCCTTCTTTAGAACTAAACTCAGTTTATCATTAAAAAAATTTAGCATTTGTATATAAAAGTTCTGGTTTAATACCGTATTTCACAAGAGATTCAGTTTTTTCAGGGCCAACAGAATAATTCTATTTTTACAAAAGGTAGTAAGAGAAGAAATCAGTTCTGAGGGAAAAAAAAGCAAGCATCAGTTTTTTAATTCTCACACTAGACTGGCTTCTTCCCACATCTGTCATCCACTACAGACTCAGCAGCACATTCCACTTTGAGACAGATCTAAATACTTTGGCTTCTAATACATTTTGTACATAATATGTTAAAACTCGAAACTTGCACTTTAGTAAAATAAAGCCACAAAACACATCTTACTTGAAGGAACTTCGCTATCAATTCAATTCCTTCCGTGTCTAGCCTAAAAACAAAAATATTTTTAAAAATTAAAACAGTTATTAAATTGTATTTATGAAAATAAAACCGCAGAGGAACTGACTTTATTCAATGAGTTCAAACCTGAAAATTATATCTAAACATGGAAATGCTTTCAACCAAACATTTGTTCATGTTAATGTGAATACATATGAGTCCTAAAATCTCAGAACAAGACTATTTGGAAAACACTGGGGACACACAAATCCTTAGTTTGTCATTTACTAGGCTGACCTGGATAATTTATTTGAATTTTTAAAATTATTTATTTTAAGCTTAATATTACTCATTTACTAGAGGGACACAATGTTAGATCTTCTTCTTCAAAGTCAACAACAAATGTCTTTGTTATTAAGTTTATTTATAATAACTGCACAGACCCTTCAACTTTGTCATTATGGTTTTAAAATGAGTACAAGAAACCGCTCAAGGAAACCTGGCCATTTTAACAAATGGCCTGGGCCTAGTGTATAACCAGAAGAGAATTTGTGCTCTTCTATTCTTCTATTCTATTCTTCTATTCTCCTACTATGGAGACATCACTAATCGGAGTTTATCATTCCATAGGTCATTAAGAAGCTGTGGTACCTACAATGACATCAGAGAAAGTAATCACATAGTACCAGGCTCTGCTTAGCATTATCATCTGCCCACAAAAACACAACTGATGAATAGTTTTACACTATTCAGTGGCAGATTGTACTTGGAAATGCATTCCCACTAAGGAATATGCAAAGCCGCAGGGATGCATATTTTCTATTAATGAAACACAAAGTACCTTGGTGCATGGTTGATGAGAGGTTGCGGTTTATACTTAGGAAAGTTGTAGTTTCTAAATTCATCACTGGAAGAAATGCCTGGCCATGTTTCTTGACATGGAGTTCCTGCATTTAGAAGAAGCAACAAATTCAACTTAAAAAATGTAAACAAACAACTTTGACATAAAAAAGCATTTAATCCTGTAATTTAAAGGAGAAAGGGAAAAAATCATTCAATAAGCCTATGTTGTGCAAACTCAGCTGTACACTCAGCTGAATCATCTTTCATCACCTTGATTACAATGCAATACATAATATTGTTCTGAGAGAAAGATCTACAGTTCTCGTACAAACAAGGTGTATTAACATTAACATTGCTAAAAGTATCCATTTACCAAGAAGTCTGAAAATTAAGTGCAGTTCATCTTCAACAGTCGAACCAGGAAAAAGAGGCCTTCCTGATGCCATTTCAAAAAATATACATCCGACGCCCCTTTATAAAGACAGAGAAAAAGATAAAGCAGAAATAATCCTATAATTGCAGCTCATAGAGGCCTCTGGGATTTCTCTCCAATTAAAACAAATTATTGGTTGTTAGCCACACGCTGCTATTTAAATATTTAGAAAGATGTGTAGCAACAGAAGAGCTGTCAAAGACTAAACAAAACCTGTGTCGTAGCTGTATTAGATCCTCTTCTTTCACATGTTGAGTTAATCAATTTTATTAAAGTTCATGGTAAAATACCACATTACCCCCCCTAATTAGAAGGCAGCTTGTTTTTTTCCTTAATACTATGGGCCTAATGCTTGCTTACTCTGAGCAATAAAAAAGAACTGTGCATTTTCAGAGAGGAATAATAGCATCTTCCCAGTCTACCAATCCTTTCCCAAAAAATCTAACTCAGTTGTAGCCTATAAAAATTCAAAGGTTGAGTATTTGAATGTTACTATTTAATAGCAAAGTTGACATTTTTTCAACGTGACTCAGAACAAAAATTTAAGTTAGACAAAGCTATACAAACCACATGTCAATTTGAGTTGAATACTCTGAAGATCCAAGGAGAACATCAGGTGGTCTGTACCATAATGTGACAACTTCATTGGAATAGGTCTTTGTAGGAACAGACTTCGCTCTTGCCAATCCTTGATAAAAAGGGAAATGAAGAGTCACGTACAGCTTGCTGAAATCCTTTTTGTATGAAACTGACAAACTATTTTAAAGACCTTATTATACTTGCTAAATACCTTCTCTTAAATGTTATTTAAGGCCCTAATACATAGATTTCTACAACTTGTGACTGCCTTTTGGTATTTATGGCAATCTCACGGTCAGCATTTTTAAGCACAGAAGAAAGGTAAACAGATCAAAACCTAGACTAATCCTGTAAATTTAATTAAATCAGTATAGCATTAGATCGATATGACACCTCCCTGCTGCAAAAACCTTCTACACTGTTTCTGGAAAATTACATTGCAAAAGGCAGAAGGTAACAAACAAATAACTAAACGATGGAAACAGACCAATTCAGTGTTGGATCAGCAGGGGCTTTCCATCCTAACATTGTCAATTTGTCAGCAATACCTTCAATAAAATTCAAGTCTATCATGTTAGATGCCATCTTCTGAGCAACTTCCATTCACACAGAAGGGGTAAAATCAAAGGCACAGAGCACAACTTTCAAAGAATCTTCCAGACACAGAAGGTAACAGGAAAATGTGAATGCCCCACTCTGCTGTAAATCCCAAGGAATTTGGTGTATCAGTGACAGCGCAACACCTGACAATTTAGCACATGAACAAACCTTTCCTCTCTCCTGTCATGGTTACCCTGCTTCAGAGTGACTGTGGAGTGTTAGGAGAAGCAACGTGAGCTCAACCTTAGGGATTTGACTAAGTATCAATTTCACAGGAAGCTGTAAGACTACTTTCAAATTGCAAGTTGAGTGACAGTATTACCTAGAGAGGTATTACTCTGATTATTTATACCCTGTAAAAGGCTCACTTTCATTTTCCATTTGAGAACACCCAAATTCACTACAGACCCAATGTATTCATTTCTCCTTTGTAAGGAAAAATGAGCTTCCTTTGCTGAGACAAGAAAGTATTTGTTACAGAGCAATTTCAGGCCATACCAAAGTCTGCAAGCTTCAGTTCTCCTTTCTCATTAATCAGTAGATTCTGCGGCTTCAAATCTCGATGCAACACCTTTCTCCTATGACAGTATGCCAAACCACGAAGAATCTGATATAAAAATAGCTACAAAAGAGAACATTTATATAAATTAGGCAAACAGTGTTAATCTACAGATTACATTATTAGAACAGCCCATTTGGGCACTGGAGAGTTAAGTACTGGAAGCAGGACAAAATTACTTCTCAAAAAGTGAGTTACTCTCTTTGTGAGCAAATTCTGGACATCATCATTATTGTTCAAAGATTTAAAATCCTTTTATGCTAATGCACTGCTTTAACACCATACTTTACAACAAAGACTTTAAGACCAATTTGTTCTGTTTAACTGAAGAGAAACACAGGGCTGTTTATTTTTAAAGTAAGCATTTACCACTGCTCTTCCCCACACTAATGTCTTTAAAGATAACTGTCTCTGACTATATACTCAAGTTCCCTTCTGCCACAGAGTCTCTTCTGAAAATGCAGCTCAGCAGCGTTCCTATCCAACTGTGCTAAACTACGTAAACAACGTCTTGGCATGCTACTGGAAAAATACACATAGATTCACAAGCTTAGGGAAGGTGGATAAATGGGTAAATGAGGATTATTAAAACAGCCCAACTGCCTCTAGTATTTACATTCATCCCCTCACCTTGACACACAGAGGTTTATTTTAATCCTTTGGAATAGAGCAAGCCAAGCAACAACTTCAGTCACGCATATCAAGGCTGCACATATATAGATATAAAAGTAGTACGGGGCGAAGAAAGGTTTAGCAGTGGGCAGCCAAGCAAGTTTAATGTATTGCTGCATTAAGAACCAATACTTTGCAGTTTCTGTATGTATAAAGGGTCTGATCTTGAACACAGGACTTCTGGGTAGCCACTGCTGGCATTTACCACACAGCAGTCCTCAGCACAGGTAATCCAATGTACAATGAAAAAATACAGAGCATTGCAGAAAGCAATGTGACAAATTCATTATGTAACAGGACCTCTGAGGAAAAACACTAGAATGTTTTCATATGACCATGTTCTAACATATTGGTTTATTTTGGCGCCAAGTGACACCACCAAATTCTTTTTCATAAACTGGACAAATACACAGCAGGTATAGTTACATCCATCTGTTCTCAGTCTGCTGACATGGGATTCATCTGTGCTAGAAAAACAGGAATTGGGATTGATTTCTTTCTCTTTGCTTTCTTTTCTGAAGAGCAGAATGAGAAGCAGCAAGTCTTGTTCCATCTACTCATGCCCATACTGTTGCAGGGGTAATCAGTCCTAAGCTTTATTAGCAGGACTTCAATAGAAATCAACGGCTTTCCCTAGTGTATACTGGGACTGCAAGGATTAGTCAAGAATCCAAAGCAGATTACTCTACAGAAATTGTGAAGCTTCACCACAGTTGGCAGGGATCCTTTTGGAAATGCACAGGACACCATGTACTAGCTCAAAATTTTGGTTAAAACACTAATACCTGCAGAGATCACACATATCTTCATTTTGTCAAAACACAAAAACCTAAAATTAGCCGAAGAATGTGAGGGAAGTGATGACAGGGAGGTCTCTCAAATGTTAATGATGACTCAAACCCTCACAGTTATTAAAAGGTAAGCACCTACAGCTACCACAGCTAAGCAGCTGTTCTGGTTTCCCAGTGCCAAAGGTACTGACCATATAAATTTGCTCTTTGAGCATAGCCTAACCCATAGGCAAACAAGGAAAAACTGCTCCTCTGCTTAGCTCAGATTACCACAGGCAGATTCTGGCTTGTTCTCTAACTACACTTATTATAAGAGTCAGGTTCCCACTTACAGCTTTCCCTTATTTTTTTTTTTTAAGCTTAAAGCACTGCTTAATAACTTGCAGATAATTAAAAACACAAGCGTAATTATGATGTTTTTGTTGTCTCTCTGAAGTAGAAACAAATTAAAGAATTTCCCTTTGCAGACTCTCAGAGGAAGCAACAAAATAGGTTATGGGCAGATGTCTTTTCCCTTAAGATACTTGACAACAGAATGAAAGGGAAAGCTCACCAAACAGTAATCAATATCTAGCCTGAGTGCCAAATCACTTCACTCATTTCATGACAGTACTGTACTCTGTTTGGTCTCCTCTAAAGCCCTAAATATTAGAGAGCACAAAGAGTTATGCCAGTTTTCCAAATAAAAGCCTGCTTTTTACGAGAGAAATAACACTTGACCCTGAGTTAGTTTCAGCAGGTCAGATTGGGAACTGAGTCACTTGACCTGGCCACAACCATAGCTAAAAGAAAAAGCAAATTAGGCCTTAAGGAAAATTATTTCCATTTCCTTACTAATGGAAAGATGAAAATTACTCATTCTTAAATATGTATTTTTAATTTCTTACTTGTGTGGTAGGCAGCGGCACCCAAAACCACATTCATGATTGAGGCTACATTTTCCTCAATATCTATATATAAATTTGAGGCTATACCAAACTACAGACTTAGTAAATGAGTATAAAATAATGGAAGGAAAAGAATAAGTCAAAAGAGCTATGAATGTATTATTTTTTAGGAATTTTAAAATTTTACATATGTAACCTCAAAGAGAATGAAAACATATGAAGTTATACAATCTCCTCTTTTCAATGTTTCAAACACTTAAAACAAAAAGACACCATCTGATGTCAAATGTAGCTAAGTCTGGCCGAAAAGGAAGTTAAATTTCTTTATCTTATTTTTAAAGAGACTAAACCATATAGCTCCTGATTATTAAGTTCTCTGAAATTCTTAGGACAAAGCTGAAAGGCAGTCACTGTCACTAAAAACACTCACCTTTACATTGTGCATACTCATGATGTTACCACAGTCATCCATGTACTGCTTCAGGTCCTTGTCCTATCAAAACACCATCATCACGGTTCAGTAAAATTGTGGGCAACAAATTACATGAATATTACCTATTGTTGGAACTGAAATGATTATCAGAAAAATGAGATTTCTGCAAAAGATATTAAATGATAAAAAACCCAAAAGCCTGGACACAAATACCCCTGGCTTTCACTTTCCAGAGGATAGAAAGACCCGTTTTCCAGCAAGCTGTACTGTCTCTCAGGCAACATTATTTGCTATTGCCTTCTCCTCCATCTATGTGTGGCACAGGATTTTCTAGAACTGGTATGTTCTCCAATTACATTGAAAGTCAGCTATGTCACAACAGAAAATATCACTGGAACTATAGTGTGATTACCATTTCATACAGTTAATGATTTTGGACAAGTAGACAGTTTGCTCAGGCAGACCACCACTATCTGCTATTAATGAAACTCTGAAATGATCACAACAGTATTTACTAATTTACAGCAATTTAAGAACTGAATACACTTTTCTCATTTTTAGTTGAATGACTGCTGATGTAGGAGAAAACTCAAACAGTCCCAGTACTTTAAAAAAAATACAGAATTTTTTTGTTTCTGTTTCTTAGAAACAATAAATCAAATGTAAAGCTCACTAATTGTTTAAGCACTTACCAGGTATTCGAAAACAAGAGTCAAAGACTTGTCTGTGTGCACAATATCATGTAACGTAACAATATTTGCATGTTTCAGATCTTTTAATAATGACACTGCAAGAAAGAATAGGAAGAACAAAGTAAGTGCAAAACACATGAGGAGTAAATGCAGTTTCTAGTTAAATTCTAACATATAAGCTATCTGGGTTTTTTTAAATTAAAAAGCTATTTTTAAGAACATAATACTCATATAGATCAAGTAAATAAGAAAGGCATTTAATCAAAACACCAAACGTCCACTTGAGTAACAAGCTTGTAAGTACTTCCTATACATTTCAGACAGAAGGAATTTTGTAAAATTTATTGAGTCCCTGAAAGTTACTCACTAACAGCAGTCTAATTCAGTATTACATCACCCACTTGTAATACTGCACTTGAGATCACAATCACCCCCCATAAGAAAAATAAATTTGAAACAAAACTCTGAATATGTCTGGACTACAATTTTCCTCATCAATACTAATAGCAATTTCACTAATGTCCCATGTAGCCTATGTATTTCCAAGTACTGATGGTGCTTTGGTCAAAAAGAAATCTAGAAGTATCTGAAATTCTAAGAATTAAGAAAAAAAGTTACCACCTTCTCTTATGGCTGTGCATGGTGCTCCCTCTTCATGTTCCAGGCGGATTTCTTTCAGAGCTACCAGATTCTCTGTCAATTTACTTCTCCCCTTATAAACTGTTGCATAAGTACCCTATAAAACAGAAAAAGAAGGGAACTTTTACAAGTTGTTCCTTCATCAAAACATTAGTTAAATAAGAAAATATTCACTTCTGTCTGAGGATCTAATAGGTTTCATTTTGGATATGAATAGTTTTTACATTATATTCTTTTGACATAATGTAAAAGCACAGAAATATTTTTTAAGCACAGGACTGATCTCACAAGGGATGTATATGCTTAACAGCTCTGGAAATTACATGGAAACCTAAATACCACAGAGCTACCAAAGAATTCAGATCAGGTAACATTAAGTTCACTAAGTTCACTGCTGGGATCATTTACACTCCTGAAAGTCTCTCTCTGACTACAAATACCTAGCTTGGGTATCTCTACATTATGCTGCAGTTATGTTTCCAAAAGCTGCAGACATACTCTTCCACAACCTTAAAGAAAACATGTAACTCTTTTTGATAGCTTATTGTCTTCATTATATATTTTTAGACAGCAAGAGATTCAAAACTCTAAAGGCGTGTTAAATTAAGACAAAAAATTCTGACAAGTATGAAAAACTAATCCCTGCAAATGCTACGAAGAGGCAACGAAGGTACAGAAACTGCCCTAGATCAGTACTGTAAGACTGCAGAGGGATCTGGACAGGCTGGATCCATGGGCTGAGGACAATTTTATGAGGTTCAACAAGACCAAGTGCCAGGTTCTGCTCTTGGGTCACGACAACCCCATGCAGTGCTATGGGCTTGGGGAAGAGTAACTGGGAAGATGCTCAGAAGGAAAGGACCCTGGGGTGCTGGTTGACAGCAGCTGAACACAAGCCAGCATGTGGCCAGGTGGCCAAAAAGGCTAATGACATCCTGGCCTGTGTCAGCAATAGTGTGGCCAGCAAGTTCAGGGAAGTGAACCCCCGTCTCCTGGTACTCAGCACTTGTGAGGCAACACCTCGAATCCCGTATCCAGTTCTGGGCCCCTCACTGCAAGAAGGACATCAAGGTGCTGCAGTGCCCAGGGAAGGAGCTGGTGAAGGGTCTGGAGCATAAAGTCCTATGAGGAGCAGCCGAGGGAGCTGGGGGTGTTCAGCCTGAACAAAAGGAAGTTCAGGGGGATCTTATCGCTCTCTACAACTGCCTGAAAGGAGGTTGTAGCCAGGTGGGCGTCAGCCTCTTCTCCCAGGAAACAAGTGATAGAACAGGAATAGGCTTCAAGTTGCATCAGGCAGGCTTAGATTTGATAACAAGAAATCAAACTGTTTTAAATGGAGGACTGACTGCAATATTCACAGCAGAGATGCTGACCAGCCCTGCTTCCTTCTGCAATGTTCACTACATCCCATTTCAGTGCTCCTTGTCCATTTTCGATCCCGTTGGTCAACCTCAATCAAACTGGACAGGAATGACACTTGGCCCCTCCTGAATTGCACTGTTTCTCTGGAAGTCAGAGGCTGAGTGGAGGGGGAAAGTCACACTGCTGCCCCCCTCCAGAAGGAAAGGCAAAATCCAAGTGTTACGTATTTCACTTGGCAGCACCTGGCTGGCTGCCCAGCCCAGGTGTGCAGGCTTCTTTACCAGAACATGCATCACTACTGCCTGTTCCTTTAAAAAGCACTGGTCTCTAATCCATCACGAGTGTTCCAACACCTAAGTCATGGCAGAAGGACACCAGACTTAACTATTGTTATCATCAACAGAATGATTCTGTCTATCTGCAAAAAAAGCCAGCCTATGTAAGAAGGTCACAGCACATTTGCTAATGGAGTCTTGCTCTTCCCCAGCTCTATGACAGTTTTCCTGCTTTTTTTTTTCCTTTTGCTTATTATATTTGCATAAACATTTGTGTTGGTTGTGACATTGTTACACAAATTGAATATGTTTGGTTTACTGAAAAGATAAACTCAACGGGTATTTTGAGTGATACGGAAAATTTCAGTTAACGCTTATGCAAAACTTTACATAGCACAGTCATCATTCCAAAAGAAAACTATACATACCTCTCCAAGCTTTTCTAACTTGATATAGGTTTCCATTTTTCCAAATCCAATTTCTGACTGCAATGAAAAGAAATGGCATATTCATCACTAAAACCAAACACTTCATTTATATATCATTTAATGAACAAGCTAAACTTCATTTCAGAAAATTACTTGACAATACTTGACTAAAACTGCACAATTCCGGTCTTTTGAAAACAAATTAGCACATTATGATATAAATTCATCCCAGCATCCAAACCCAGTGCTCAGCCTGTTGGCCAGTCTATTGTGTATCCTGGAGGGATTGTGAGCTGAGTTACACTTAGACCAAAAACTCACTTTAACCTACCTCCTACTTAGGTCTCCTCCACTCTTCTGATCTGATTACTACTAATGAGGTTGTTATAGCTTAAAGCACAGAAGTAATCTCAAATTAGTCCATCCTTTCTCTTGCTCATCTTAACCATATGCTGCTGCTTTTTTCAAAGTAACCTTACGTATTTGCTATGTTCAAGATCTCAGCTCCAAGTTTCCTCTCCCATTCTGACATCTCAATGCCTTTTGGACCAAAACTTTAGCAAGAAAATCCCTAAACACCACTCCTCTGCAAGTTTCAGCTTTGTCTCAACAGTTTACATTTGATACCTCTTAACTCTTAAATCTTTGTGTATTTTACTTGGATCTATTTATTCACCTTCTCTTTTTATGTCACCAACTTAGCTCTTCAATGTAAGCCAGAAGGGTGTGCCTGCTTATGTAACACATTTACTTCCGAAGACTCGAGGATCATTACTCTTTTCATGTTCAAATCCACTGCCACTCTCATATTTAACATGGTTGTCTCTTAGTTATTTTCTCCTAAGACCACTGTCAATTACACCAAAGCTTTCTATTTTTCCTGCAGTGTAGAAAATGCTGAAAGTAAACCAGTAAACATGCAAATTCTTGAAGCCATTTACAAAATGCATATAGCCTATACCCTGTGAAACTCCCAAATTTATAGGCTTCATGGGGTTATGCTTTACTGACAACTGAACACACATTATGACAAAAGAGCCAGGTTTTCTCCCTATCATCATCCTATCCTTTCACTTCCAAACACAGCTCTTCACTGGCTGTTTCTTTCCAAGGAACAATCCTTTGAACCTAAGCTCAGCACCTAGATCCACATGTCACATGTGGATCTAGGTGATTTGCTCCTAAAAACCTGATGGATTTTAAAGTTTTATACAGTTTCATGGTAACACAGTGTAACATAAATACTGCTGACTGCATTAAGATTTGACAACAATACAATATGAAGGTCAGAAAAGTTTGATTAACACTTAAGTTTTCAGAACACATGTATGAAAATACATCAGAACTAAGGGTAAGATCTTGTCTGCAAACATATTTGATATATCTAGGGGAAAAATGGGTGTATAATTACATTAATGTAACATTAAGAGCAATTCTGCTTTATTAAACTAGTGTTAGAACTGAAATGTTTTAGAACTGTGCAAGGAGACTTCAGCATCATGCATATTTAGGAGCTCCTTGAAGACAAACTGTTTATCTCAAAATACAAGCAAAGCTGGTATTTGCTACCCTTGTAACACCAGTGAGATCTTAAACATACCACTGATATAGGTACAATGTTAGCAAAATAAATATCATGTTTCCAAAGTGCATTTTGACCTACTTAAACAAACATATCTTGAAGTGAGTATCAGATGGTATTAGAATTAAGAAGGCTGCTTAGTTTATTGGAGAAACTAAACAAGAACTCATAGCCATTGGTCTTGCTATCACCAGACAGTCTGGAATTTAAAAGCCTGATTTCTAAGAAAGCTCAATGTTTTTCATTAAGACTCATAAACTTAATATCTTTTTAATACAAAAAATCATACAATATTTCCTATATACAGAAGACAGGTATTCTTCAAGACCTGCTTTAATGTGTTTAAATTTTTTATTACATCTTGGTTCCTTATCACTCCTAAGAAAAAATAAGTTTTACATTTCTCAAACTAAGATCAGTTTCATCTTTTCTTCAAAATAATTTTTGAACTGTTTCATCTTTTTCTGCAATATGCATCTATCTTGACTTTACACAGAAACACTGATGTACACTGTATTTAAGGTCTTTTACTTCTAATGACTGTGCATACAATACTGTACATGTATACAAAATGCAATTACTGTAAAAACTAGTTTTTTTCTTGTATTTTAAAGAAAAACACCAGACCTAAAGTATAACAAGTCCTCACCTGGTACTTTTTACAGCCTTTTTCCTTTTATTCCTATTAAGTCTTGAAAAGATACATGCCTTTGAAGCAGAGCACAATACTCATCTGTTGTAAATAAAAGTCTAGTAGCAGGCTTTCAATGACAATTTTAGAGTAATGAGTCGTTGGGTTTCTTCTTTTGAAAGCTTAGCTTGAAATCATAGCAAATGCATGCCTGCATACCACAGCAGTGCTGGCAGGTTTCATTTTGGACTTTTCAGCCCTTTAAAAATGAAAGCATTTTAAAAGGAGAAACAAAACAACCTTGTGACAGGAGGCTGATTCCAGGAACACACCACATTCATTAGAGGGCACTGTTTTTCTGTCAGTCTTCTCAGAGGTAAAGAGGAGAGAACTCCAACTGCTCTCAGGGGTCACCGTTAAATGAGCAAGGGAATTTAGATTTACAAGAAGAAATCCCTCAGCCCCCAAATACTTAACTCCACTGGCGAGGTTCTACTGAAAAGGTATTTTGCCAGCACCTGAAGAGAGGTTTGGCAACCTCTCTGAGGAAGTCTGCTCCTCAGTTCCATGCTACAGCAGCAACTAAGTGGTGAATGAGCTACAAAATTCTGGCACAGGTTTTTAAGCCTGATACATTATCATTACGTCCAGAGCTTCACTCAAATATTTTCTATTTTTAATATTGTTCTTGCAAAAGGTGGCATGCAGATCAGAGCTTTATTAATCCAGCACACTAATTTTTCTTTCACAGTAAAAATACATGATAAAACTCAAACACTGCTTTGTTATAGACATTATTTATAATGAATAAAATAAAGATATTTTACAGTTAATAAACCTATTTCACTACATGTACTTCTATATTTATTTTTCAGCAAATAAGTAATTAAATCAAGAAAGCAACAATGTGCAGTTCATAAACCTATTCAGTTTTTCTCTGTAACCAATTTCTCACCAATGAATTTACTGAAGATGTCAGTAACAGTCTAGCAATTCTTTAAGACCTCAACACTAAAGAACACTGATAGCTGAAACGATGACTGAAACGTAGCAATTTTTTAAAAAATAAGACAATAATGTTTGGTTTTTATTATTCCAGGGACGTGCATAATTTATATGTACAAATATCCATGTTTTCTACCACTTTAATTACAGTATAGGAATCCTCATTCTGTCATCCCTAAGGAAAAGACTTATTTTTTAAAGTAACCCAATAATGTAAAAAGCTATATGTGAATTTATTCCTCCTTTCTTTTAGGAAATCACATGTGCTTTTAAAAAGAAAACAAAAAACCCTACAAAACACCCACTATCATGTCTGCAGCAATTCTGAGAAAGAATTGTTATCAAATACAAAAAGAACAGTGAGGAGGACCTGCCTTCATATTACGCTGCTTTAGGGCCTTCCTATTAAATCATGAGGGGACCCAGCCTTGACCTGAGACTGTGTGGCCTATTTGTTCAAACAGATCATCCCGGCTCTAAAAAGCAGAAGGATTTAAGTATGTACTTCGGGAGTTGAGTTTAGCCACTGATTTCAATAGGTCAAGACTCTCACCGAGAAATACAACAGGACCAAGTTAGAAAAAAATGAAAGAAAGTGTGAAGTTCTTAATTGGATTGTGACAGGTACATGCTGATGTTCACGAATAAAAAGTCAAAGTGCAAATTAAGCTGAAATATACCTATGGAATACAGGCCTGTGCATTAAATGGATTCTCAAGACCTGAGAGGCTGGTTAGAAAGGCAGGTGCATTACACTTACTAGGGATGCTCGACGAGAACGCCGACTCATTGGCTGGTCAAAGGGCGGGCTGTTAATCTGCAGCTTCTCCAGGTAGCCATCGGGTATCCTGATGTCAGCGGGCAGGGACAGGCGCTTGTTCAAATCCTGCAGCAAGTAATGGTAAAAAGAGAAGGGGCAAGTAGAATTCAGAATTTCCTAAAACATCTTTTAACATCTGTAGTGTTACTATTTAAAACTTAAATATTTATACAATGAAAAATAATCTCACAGAAATTGTTTTAAAAACATATTCTTTTCTTAAAATACCTCAACTTGCTTGTATAACAGGTTAAAAAACCCCTGCAAACTTATTATTCTGACAAGAGGAATGAAATATTAAAATGCAAATAACTACATTGTGGATGAATGTATTGAGTTTAGCTGAATACCTATAGAGACCTGGAACACCAGAAACTGAGAATTCAGAGACTTGTGGATGCATTTCTTTTCATACAGCAGTTACTTTAGTATAAGGGATTTCCAGAATTCAAAATATATCACCCTCTCTTTCTCTTGACTACAAAAAGCTACAAACTTAGTCCATTTTTTCCAGTCTCACAAAACAGAATCACTTCATTATTAGAGCCAACTATTACAAATATTATTACATTTGTTTTATTTATAACTCTTTACTACAGGATCTTTTGAAAATGAAAATGCCATTACATAAAAGCTGTTCTCTCTGCATCAGATTCTATTTTTCCCCAGTAAATTTTTCCAATAACAACATATGTTATTTCTAAGACAAAAGGGAAATAAAAGCACTTCACCTTTTACCAAATGGGAGGGGGGAAAGAAGATTTTTTTGGGGTGACTGCACATTCTTATTGTTTTTGTTTTCAGTTTGGCTTTAATCTCAAACATGCCAAAAACCCAAAATATTAAACATTGTCTTAAAACGGCCAGTCACCATCTCACGAGATAAAAGGACAACATAGCCAGACACAAAAAATGGGAAGTAATTTCTGAAACAGCAGGAATTGTTTTTCAGTGTAGGTAGTTTATCCAAGTGAAGAAAGTCATGCTAAACATCAAAGTGTACAATCCACCCTCAAAGATTCTACCCTGAAGAGGACATCTCTGGAAGCTCCAGTGTTTTCACACTTTTCTCCAGCACAGGAGGCAACTCTGTTATTTCTGCTGGTAGACCTCAGATTTAATCAATACTGACCTGAGGGCTGTAAACCCTTCTCGAAGGTACCCTTTATCTTTAACTATCCCCTCCAGCTGGGCATCCTGAGCTAACCCAAATGTTGGCAGCTACATCCCCGTTCGGTTCCCCTCAGGCTTGACCATGTGCTTCTACTCATGTCTTTGCAGCAGCTTTGAACTATTTCAGTATGCTAAATCATCAAGAAACTATCTCAGGCGAAGTGCATAGCTTCCTGCCAGCTTTGTGCTCCAAACAGGTTCAGTGTAAGGTCAGACAAGCTCACAGCCTGAACGCAGGGCAGGAGAGGCACAGCAGGGCAAGCCCGGGAAGCCGGCAGCCAAATTGGCTTAGGCTGACAAAGAACTGGATCATCAGACTTTTCAAGACTTGAGATCTTGGTGAACAACTTGCTAAGCTTTCAGTGATGAGAATGTATCTGAACCATGTTCATGCATGACCTGTACACATACCTGGAGCAAAAGCTAAGCAAAAAAAAAAAAAACAGTTAAAGAGATATACTTTGAAAAAACCTATGTAATTTGGGAATTAGTTGCATCTCAGGTAAGACTGAAGTGATAATATATATCCTCCAGGATGATTTACATATACCATTCACTATGGCCACCTGATACAGGCAGAAATTTTTGGAGAGAGGCCAGCAAAGCTCTAACTTCTGGCAGCTGATCCTCCTGTTCTCCTCCTGCTCCTCACATCTCCTTAGGTACAGAGCACTAAGTCTGTTAGCTTCTGCTTTGCTGCCCAACATGAGCTTCTTTGCACACCTGGAAAAATCAGTGTCTATTTATAATCTAGTACAGAATTTTTAAATTGTCTTTAAACAAAGAAAGTGCTGTTCCCAGAATGGCAGCTTTGACCAACATTTTGAAGCTAAATTAAAAGAAAACAAAAAGTGTGGCTCCGTTTTGGCATACTTTCTAGTTTATGAACTCATTTTCAACTTGCATATTTTAAATTTTTTACAACACTGGAAATTGTAAAACTGCCTGTTTTTTGGGAGAATGGTGGAACTAACTAACTGTAACAGGACCTACAAGTATTCCCTGGAGTAAAATGGTATTTTCCACTATAGTATTTTCCTTCTTTTTGCCAGGCTTTGCTAATGCCTCTCTCCTGCTGAAGAGGGTTTCAGATTATGAAAAAAAAAAATTTCATCCTATGATTTACTCCATTCTTGAGAAAATTCTGGTTGCTGTTCACAACAGTTGAGCACAAAGGAAGGCATGCTACATTGACTTAAAGAAAGCAGCTTTGACATTTCACTGCAGAGTAAAACCACAAAACTGCTGGAACAAGACAGGGATGGCAGGAAAAGGATCAGCATCAGTTTCTATTTCACCTTCCTAATGTAATCTCAGATCAACACTGGGCCAATATACTGGCTTTTTGCTTTTTCTGATGGCTCAAGAACAATTTGACAAATACTAAAAGAACAGAAGAAAAGATCAGTCAGCTGAGTTTTTCTATATAAATTCCTGAACACAAGAGATACTACCATTATCCTATAAATTCTGTGTCAAAATAGCTTTCTCCTACTCTTATCTATTAAATCTTACAGCACAGAAACCTGTGGTAGTGCTCTTGTTCTCACTGTCCCGTAAGTGCTTGTTCAACAAGTTTGTTTAGAGGGATTTTAACAGAAAATGTTTATAGGGATATTGAAGTTATGGTCCTCAACTCAAAGGCCTCATGAAATACTGACCTGATTGTATCCCAAAGCTCTCTGTGTGTCAAACCCACCTCCACAGCCTCCAAGAAGCATTCCCAAGCATACAAAGTTGATGGGTATATAGGAAGAAGGAAGCAAAGGCAGCCTTTAGGCTGTGATGGCAATTTGAAAACTACGCCATGAAGTGTGCACCGCGCTTGCCACCAGTAAACACCCACCTTTTCAGATGGAGGGCAAGGGAAACAAAGCAAGTCTAAGATTCTACACAGATACAAAGAATCCTTACTTTGAAGCCCAGCTACCATAGAAACTGGAGATAACATTATTTTAGGTGCAGAAAACATGATAATGGGAGGTAGATGTAATTCTATTACAGAATTCCCATTCCTTCAATTCTCAAAACCTCTGCCTATGCCATTTTTGCAATAGGCCCCATGACTTTACTGCAGACATTCATGTGACATTCTCAGTTCTAAACCAAGCTTAATCTGTAAACTTGTATTTCGTGCTCCACATTAGGTAGTACAGTTTGAATGTAAGTACTGCTGCAAAGGCCAAAATCTGTTCCAATTTGGGTAACCCCCCAACAAACAGTAATCTACTTTTAAATAAAACAACAACCTCACCTCCACCCCCTGCAATGTCTTTCTTGAAAAAAACCCCAAACAACACACCACAATCTGATAGGAAAAGGAGACTTTTTTTTTTAGAACTGGAATACTTGATGTTTGTAGTATTTCTTTCACTACATTTGTAATGTAATAGACAATACATAACAGCAATTGCTCTTTTTTTCCCCTCAGAAAAAAATAAAAGGAGTATTAAGTGCTGAAAGCTTGAATTTTTGCCATGTTGTAAATAAAATCAAACCAGTATCCATTCTCCTTAAATTTCTTGAGCTGAAGAAAGGTTCTTTTCTGTGAGAAAACCATAATGATTTCATGGAACCTGCAGCAGGTACTTTATAGATTTTTCCTGCTAATGACTTACACTACTATACTTCCAAAACTCATGCATATTTGGCTACGTCAGAATGTCAACCAAGCCAAGACTTCCTTTTTAAAACCATATATTAAAATTGTTACCTACCAGTCAGAAACCTTTTTATGACACCAATATTTGAAAGATCATAGAATTATATATAAGAAGTCTTCTTTGTATTACAATTTTCCTTTACCTAACTGCCTAAAATAGACAAAACTGAAGAAAGTAATTTAGACTACAAACCCAAATATCTGAAAGAAGGAAATTATTATGTCTTGTTTGTCTGTATCACCTTAATTCCTCACAGTTTTTGCAATAATTGAAGCAACCACCTCTTGGGAAAAGCAAGCAATTATAATTAAATGCTATACAGTAACATGAAAGGGGATTCATTAGATGTGCATGAGAGGAATAAGCACAACGTTTCCTAGTGGCTAAACAGAAAATCTGGAAACTAAAATTACATCAGTCTGACACAGCTGAAAAACCCAGTTAATTTAACTGAGATAATGTTAAAAGCAAAGCAAGAACCTACCACACACCTACCAGTTTTGAGCCTTAAGTGTTCAAGACCAGGCAGTCTGCTGACACTTGGGCAGCCTGGTCATCTGATGGCAGCAGGACACTTGTTCCCCCACCGTGGACCGATCCTGGTGAACAGTCAAGCCTTCCCCTAGTGGTGCACTCACTCTGCTCCCACAAAACGCAGAGAAGACTGAAGGATGGTGAGGAGACTTGTGGGTGTAGGTAATGGCAGTTTAATAGGGAAAGCAAAAGCTGCGTGCCCTAGCAGAATGGGAAAAGGAACTGATTCACAGCTTCCTATCAGCACGCAGGTGTCCAACTGCTTCCCGGAAAGCTGCGCTTCAGCACGCACGTGGCTCAAGAAGTGGAAGACGAATGCCACAGTCACAAATATCCCTCCTTCCTCCCTCCTGCTGCAGCTTTTATTGCCGAGTGCCATGCCGGATGGCACAGAAGAGCCCTTTGGCCAGTTCGGGTTGGCTGTCGAGCCCAAGGCAAACAACCTGTTTCCCTGCTGGTGCTGACCAGCCTTTAGGCGGGTCTGGCCTTGGTGTATGAGGCCTGGAACTGCCCGTTAGACGCAGTCGCTATCTCCGCTCCCTATGCTGCTTCTCCAGCCCTGCCACTGCAATCCTGCTATTGCTGCTTTACCAGCAACAAAACCTGCTCTTCTAAACCACATGGCTTGCTGCTATTTTGGTGTGACACCAGGCTGGAAGGCCAGCAACACTAGGAAGCAGATTTTTAAGAATTTCTAATTGTCTTAAATCTCTGTGGAATTCTGTGAAGCAATGAGAGACTTTCTGGACAGAGGACTTTGTTCACACTTCTTTCAATGACCAACTGAATATAATGACCTGTTAGCATTTCCCATAGAAAAGAAAAAACTAAACAACTTAAACCAAGGTATAAAATATCTTGCTACAATGCTGTTTAAAGAAGTAATAAGGAAGCATGTAAAATTAATGGCAGGATTGAATTTTCCCTATGCTCTTTGACACTGTCAACACTACAGTTAAATGTCCTTTTTTAACACTAATTTTGTATCCCTCTATAAATCTTCTAAATTTTTAAAGGTGGTAAATTAGAGCAACTCCCTGTGTTATTTTATATATCCTTTTTTAAACATAACAAGTGCATAAGTGGTGTACACAGACCCTTAACTATGTAGAGGGAATCTGGGTACATTCCTCTGTAACTCTTAAGAAGCAAGGGTTTACTGGAATGCAAAACCTTAGCTTTTAGGGGCAACAAAGTACTTCAGGTAAAACAAACAATCTTTTAGAGAATTGAAACCATATTATTTTCTTGTCTATCACTTAAGATTCACTTTTCCAAATGAGGTCTAATTTATGAAAAAGCTTTTGTCAATTCATAGCATTTTCAGTTAATTCTTTTATAGTTATCTTTGAGGTCAACTTGCAACAAAATATATCAGTATTCAATAAATGTGGTACTCTAAATGATCAAATGCCTATAGTTAACTGTATGTTACTTAATGAGCTATTTTTCGATCCAGTTCCAGACTATACTCTGGAGAACATATTCAGGCACCATTTGATTTGTTAGGGGAACTGGAATGCTTGGGGCATTTTCCTCCTTCTACAACTTAAAAACACATTTTCTATCTTCATCTGCAATGCTTATTCTCAGTTTTGCTTTACTACTGGTATTACTGGCAGAGAAATGCAATCTATTTTTAAAATTTGTCTGAAATGAGTTTCACAATTGTCCTACTCTGCTTCATGGCAGATAAACATGTAAGCACTTGTGACACTAATACCGCTTTGTTTTCTGTGGAGATAAACTACCCTAATTTGTGCTTATCTTTACCATCTATTTCTAATGCCAGCTACAGCAAATGCTCTAAGAGGAGCTACACTTTGTCCAGCCTTTTCTTTCATCTGTCTAACATCCAAGTGTGTTGCTGTAACTTCATGTGGAAGTTCTGTCTACCACCAACTACTTACACTTGGGCACAAGAAAAGGAGGCAGGAATTCCAACTTAAATCCTGCAGGTTCTGTGAGCTGAGGAATTTGACATTTTAAGTAAACAAACCTGTTTTCTAAATGAAAAACAAAGAAACAAAAAACAACCTTGCCCCCAAACCTGGCCTGTTTTTCACACATATAAGTAAACCCCAAAATCCTAACATTTTTTATTTCATTACCTCTGGTCCTCTTCTGGATGGCCTAAAATACTGCTGCAAACATCAGCTTCTTGACTTGCTACCCATAGTAAACCATTCACAAGACTTTAATACTAGAATTTTGTTATCATGTTCTGTTTTTCACCTCTGTCAACTTTTTCCTTAGCTACCTATCCTTTCCTCATCTCCTGTTCTCCATAATATAAACTTAGCAGCTATCCCCCTTTATAATTGCCTGATTTGACTAATTTAATATTATTTAGTGTCACTTCTCAGAAAGTCTCATTCCTGACAAACAGGTAATCTTCACTCCTCTTAAACCCTGTCAAAAAAAGTACACTCTTTTACAGAATAAACCTATTTTTATGTGTGGAAAAGAACACTGTTAACATTTTCCACTTTAAATCAGGTATTATAACAAAAAAACTTCTGAATAGCCTTACCTCACCATTTTTTTTGGCCAAGATGCACTACAGACTTCAGTTAATTTCACTGAAGCTGATAAATATTCCAACTCAGGATAGACAATGTTTGAACTCTACATGTTAAAACTGCTCTAAAAAAAAGCAACTTGAAACATTCACATTTCTGTCTTCTGTCAGCTCAAGTCATTAGGCTTTTGACTTACATTACATATTTAGACAATAAACACTAATATTTTTGACAAAACAGAAAAAACCATCATTAAACACAAAAAATACATAACCAGAAAATTGCCCCA
This sequence comes from Aleadryas rufinucha, assembly GCA_013397815.1. Classification (NCBI taxonomy): domain Eukaryota; kingdom Metazoa; phylum Chordata; class Aves; order Passeriformes; genus Aleadryas; species Aleadryas rufinucha. Next base: position 200,283 of record VZTH01017837.1, on the reverse strand, counting down.
GGGAAGGATTTGCTGAGGTCTTCCCGAGTCCAATTTTTACTACACTACAAAAAGCAAAAACGAAAACCAGATTGTTTTTATTTTTAACCTGTAACAAATGTGCCAGTCTGCAGAGTGTTTCTTTCTTGCTCCAACAGTAAGTCTCTCTTGTACCCGCTGGGCTACAAATGCTGCTAATCTTTGAACTGATAGGTCATTTCAGACTGCTGCCATACTCACAACTGCAACTGCAGCAAGAGAAGGAAGATTTGTGCCTCTTGTAAAAAAAAATGGAAGGGCAAACCCTGATAATGTCAGCCTCAAGTTCACTCTCACTGAATGTTTCATTTAGCAAACCTAACAGCGGGGTATCTCCAAAGCCATATTTCATTGCCTGTGGCCAGATGCTCCCATTGCTTTTGGAGGAGAATGGGCTGGGTGTAAGAAAGTCTCATAACTACCCCTTCCAAACAAAGGAATTCATTATCCACTGGTTAGGAGCCAAGGAGTAGGAAGCCATCTCTGTCAGTGGATGACACAAACTATATTGCCAAGCTACATCATTATATACCAATCCTTATTGCTTTGGCTGCTCTGTTTATTGGTGAGTTACATTTCCAGACCAACCACTACTTAAGGTAGGTACTTACTATATGGCAACAGACAACGTGATGGTCACCTCTCCCTTAAATTTTAGTTTAAGAGTTGATTCTGCTAAATTCCATCCATAAAATTTTGTTACAGCTTCACAAAGAAAAAAGAATTGTTCTTTTAAGTCTACAGACATCAGTCTGATGGCCCAAACAATCCACTGTGGATCAAATGAAAATGCTCTCTTGTGTAAGCATCAGTCTGAATAAGCCTTCTCACCAGCTTTAGTGAGCACCAGCGAGACATCTCAGCTGCAACCACAGGCTGTTCACTAGAAAGTCATTGTGCCTTTGTTCACTGGAGAATGCTTAATGACATCTAAAATGCTGCAACATATAACCCTCTATGCAATGCAGTTCAACTTCATGACACGCTTACTGTAAAAAAAACCCAAAACCAACCAAATTTTTGTGCTATTCTTTCCTTGCATATTTTAACTAAGAATGTGTGTTATGTGCTACCTCATGATACACAAAGCAAACAAATTACTTTTAAGACATTAGTTTATGCCAGTGAGAACTTAAACATTCTAATATACAACTTTTAAGCATGTACTTACTGTATCATTTTAGTATCAGATACCATGTGGAGTTTTTTTCTGAAGGTTGCCTTATCAAATTTCAGTGCATTTTTGTCAAATGACAGCACGGTTGAAGCCAACTGGATCCTCTACAGAATTATGACATACAACAAGACTGCTAGAGGCAGAAGCAAACATATAAAAAAAACCCAAAACCCCAAAACAGAGAATATATTTGTAAAAAACTGTGTTGTTTGGTTATAGCTCTGTAGATCTTCAAGGTCCCAAAGAAAAACACCAGCAAACACATTAACCAAAAAAACCCTATAGCATCCTTGCAGTACACTATTTTAACACCTTTATAAATAGGCTTCAATTACTGTAGCCAAAAAGACTATTTTAACAGCTGGGATGAGTTATCTATACCAGTCTTCCTTATATGTATATAAAACCATCATCATTCCCCCACACAACTGACAGGTTTAGCTATAATTTCATTATGATGCATAAAGTGCATATTTTTTTCTGCCTTCAGTAGTGTGATTTATATCTAAATATTACATTTTTCCTTTATATTTGAATGTTGCTATTGTTATTATTTTACTGAAAACATTAACTCACAATTAATCAATTACTATTCTGCTAAATTTGAGGAAAGGGTCATCAAAGAACCTTTTCTTCTGTTAGCAGCAATAATGAAAATACAATCTTAAGATCCATCTACGAAGGATCACTGCATCTCATACCACAAATCCCCCATGCTGGTTTTCAGCCAGTCTGTTGAAATGCAACACAATTTCAGAAAGCGTCAATTTTGAGTACTGAGTTAAGTGGCTTTTTATTTTTGGGACAGAATTGACCCAAATATGGTGGAATTCATTCATCGATTAAATCAAAAGGTTTTTCCAAATACGCTAATCGAATACACAAAGCACTTTCAAGGATTTTATCATGAGATTGAGTCCACAGCCTATTTCGGACTCACAAGAAATACCACTGATCACAGACAACGCATGTTCTCTGCCTCCTGCCCAACATAAACACAGTTTGTCAGATTTGATTTTGGCATGCCAGGAAATGACAATGAGCCAAGTGTATGTAATCAGTGAAATATTATTACCATGAATTCTAGGGTTCAATCTCTGTTTTGGGACTAGGTGTCTCATTTTCCCAGCATATCTACTATCATCAATCAACAAAGCAAGGACTTTACTGCCAGTAGCTGAAGAAAGTTATTGCCAATATCTACAGTAGCTATGCCCCTCAAATAAAAATATAAAATAAATATAAATAATATAAAAATTAAAAGCATAGAAACCAGCATTGCAAGCAGATATCTTTGTTTTTATTTACTTTAGCACCATGAAAAACTTCTGAAATATGCTAAGCATCTTTTCAGTAGTATTTGCAACAATTAGTATTTTTGAAGGCACAAAATTAGAATTACAGGCCAACAGGTTTTTTTAAGTAGGCAAAAAAATGAATTCTGAGCACTTTCTTTTTCAAAATATTTTTGGTAAGAATTTTCATTTCATGGATATGCTGCTTAAGCTACCAACTAGCTGAATAAAACCTGCTCTTTCACTCATTTTTCAAAAAAACCACAGGCTGTTATTTTATTTACTTCATATCTCCTATTAGTTTTAAAGAGAAAGGTTTAAACTGTTCAGCACAAACACAGTATTCACAAACTGCATTCCAAGAGCTTCTATTCGCAACCAATGAAACCCAACAAAAACAAATACATGTGTCATAAAACCAGTTTTGAAAAGTATGAGAAAGGAGAAATGAAAATCAAATGTGAGACATTAACTTTCCTTTCAGCAAGTATATAAATACACAGGGAATTTGTGACAGATTATACCAGAAACACTTGAAAATTCTTCTTCTGGTTGTTTTTTGTTTGGTTGGTTTTTTGTTTTTGTTTTGTTTGGGGGTTGGTTTGTTTGTGCTTGTTTTATGTTTTGTTTTATTATTATTTTATTGCATCAGAAAGCTTGTAAGGAAGTGAATTTAGAGAATAGAAGGAAGAATATGAAAAATAATAATAACAAGCATAAAAAGATCATGTCTGATTTTGTTTGCCTGCTAAATTATCACCTATCAAGATACCACTCTGTAGCATTAGGCTCAACATAAACCCTGCTGAAATTCAGGGTCTATGGCTGTTTGACTCAGTGGTAGGTGCTGGGCAGGAACAGAAGCTAATAAAGCAAGCTCTGCCTCATTTATTACTACACCCTTGTGATTTTTAAACATGGATTTCTCTATGCTTTCATCAGTTTCTGTAACATACTGGTAAGAGAAACTACCCCAAAAGAAAAAAGGTAGCGTAAGTTTACCAGCTTGTAAGAAAAACAAGGCAAAGAGGAAGGAAAAAGAGAAACAGAACATATCACTGCAAAAACGCTAACTTGGACCTTTGAAACAGTTCTGTGTAACATTCATTACTAACACTAGCATTTACATCATCAACAACACTTCAAGTTCCAAAAGGGAAATCCCATGAAAAAACTGGCTAATTAAAAATAAACCAACTTCTTGAATATGAAAATGGGAAATCTGACCTTCCTGAACAAAAGTGTGGCTGGAATACTGGGTATGAAACTGCACCCAATTACTGACTTTTCATCTGATGAATTTCTGTGATTACTAGAGATGTGTTTTATAGGTGACTGAACACATCCAATGTGATACTAGACTACTCCTAAATGGAACTTAAAAGGAAATCCAAATCATGAAGACACAAAACCAAAAAAAGCATCTCTTCTATCCTTACAGAAAGAATACTGCCTAGTGCAGTAACTTTTCTAAAGGAGCGCTTGCAAATGGAATGCAAGAACTTTAGCACCAAAATGACAAAGGTTCCTAACAGAAGGGCAAAAAAAGTGTTAATTGCTGATAACAAAGGCAGTTACCCTTTAAAAAGTCTAGTGAAAGGCATGTTGAAGTCATCTGTTATCTAAGCTGAAATTCTTTTTCTTGTTGCAGTGTTAGTTTTCCTCTGTGGAAGAAATGAGTCTGCCAATCAAAAGGAGGTCCATCAGTTTAATCAAAACCATACCAGTAATTTAGAATATGCACTTGGGTTTTTAGAAGAGGAATTTTGAAGTCACCAAGCTTCATGGAAACCTGAAAGTGGGAGTTTATAAAAATGATAACACATTTTCTAGGGTAACCTTGAAAAAGGTTGAGAAAAATGAGCCAAGCATGACTGAATGGAGATAGTACAGTGACCACTGAAAAGCAAAAGAAGTCTTGACTGTATCCAGCTTCAATTTTTTTTCTGTCTAGTACTGAAATCTTCTGGTAGGTGACCACGTGCTCAGATTCATAGAAGAGACAATCAGAAAAAAAGCTATTGCTTTCTCAGGAGTTGGAGAGAAGCAAATTAGACAAAACCCAGTAAAAAAGGCAGAGAGGGTTCTGTAGCTGCCAGGAACAGAAGGAAGGGGGAAGGAAGAAACTTTGCTCAGAGAAGGCCCCAAGGAGTAATGCCTGCTTGGTATACAAGGAAGCCTCCTGGATGGCAAGATACGTAGGGCTGAATTCTCAGGCTGTCTTGGAAAAAGTGGCTTCCTACTTCCAAAACTAAAGGCAGAAGAAAATGCTGTACTGTCCCTGACCAAAAGCCTGGGTCAGTACTGCATCCAGTCTACTGTTCAACCATTTAAACAATTGAATGGAGCTGAGTGCCCTATTTGCACATGAGAATGGGGACCTATTAACCACATTCTAATCTGAAGCCTATGAACAAATTCTTAACACTTTTTTGAAACATCAGTTAATTTTGTGTGTTTTTCTTAGGAGAAGGTACACCTACCCAGGTGGACCACCAGTTGAGTTACTCAAGCTGTGCATCAAGACCCCGCAAGCAGTTACACCCCTGGTAAAGACTGAAGCTCACAAAAACCTTATTTCTCATCTACATTCTTGCTTTTGGAAGGTGACCAGCACAACACACACCTGCCTGCAGTATCAATTCATAGCCTTCGTATTTCTTTCTGTTCAGCTACAAGTACTAACCCTGCAGCTAATCCTCCCACGGGAGAATTATACCCTATTGCAGTGCGGTAGCAGCAGTCTGATCTGGAACACACTTCTGTCACTAATGTGACAGTCGGATGGATAAGAACTGTTTCTCAGGATAAAATATCTGGGAAACAGGCTGGTGAACAGTGGGTTATGGCCCTCCGCCAGTTCACATGCTAAGACAGCTAACAGACCTTGGACTTCTGGGAAAGGGAAACAGATGTTTCAATTTGCACAGACTGTTTCTCCTTATTTTTTATCCACCACAGCTCTTAATGATGCACTCACTATCCAGTGCATGGGCACAGAGTCCCCAGTGAACACTTACAGCTTGTAACATAAATTTATATGAATGCATTACTGTCCACGTCTTCTTTTCCAGCAAAATCAAACTGAAAATGCTTTAAGCTATAGTTCCATGATCTGGAGAAATGTTTCTCATTGCATGACGAAAGAACCTGCACTTAAAATAGAGATATATGTGTAGAGATTCTTAAGCTGTATTGCTTCTGACACTTGAAAAAATTATTCCATCTGTTTTGTTTGATAAACAATTTTACTGAGTTACTGAATAATCATTAATATTAGCATGAGAATAGAAGATATTTTAATTAAAACCTAACAGCTGTTTGAAGCCAAACTCTTCACACAATAGATGCTCACACCTACTGTCAGCATGGTTCCTGACTGAATGAGTGGAAGGAAGGAGAAAGAAAAGGAAAAAAGCAACTGCTTTACCAACAATTTGTAGCCTGTGGATTACAAGCAAAATAAACTTTATCTAGGCAGCACAATGAGATTCTGGTATTTTCTCTTTGTTTTCTAAGCACATGATAACAAGGAACAATCATTAAAAAAACCCAAACAACTAGAAACACAACTGCAGTGCTGTCGATTTCAGAAGCAAAGGCATTATCATCTCCCTGTCACGCTGGCCTAAATTATAAGTCATGGGGGAATAGGGGGGGGTGGATATGACAGACTGAAAGCTTGTATCTCCACGGCTGATACTGTGGATGGAAAGTTTTCACCTCAGCAGACTTTTCACTGCACAGCAGGATTCGTTCTTCTCACTGCACTATCACCACTTCATATTTAAAATACTTCATATTTAGGTTACATTGCAGTATGATGATTTTCTATCTAAAGCAGGGCAATTTAAGGTTATGAAATTTCAGCTTTCTATTGCTATGGAGATTCTGCTACAACAAACATGTTTTCCATTTCTCTCTCCACTGTCTGTTTTGTATTTCTCTACATGAAAACTTTAGAAAGATCAAGTTTTATTTCCCAACAGAATCTTTCATATATTCTGCAGCAGAGAATATGTCTGCTCTTTGACAACATTTTATTTGTAGCTATGCATTATTTAATTGCAGTGGGGATGGGCACTAAAAATCAGAATGTGTATTCTAACGGACAAAATATGTCAGGAATACTTTTTTTTTCTTTGCTAATTAGCACTTCGAGTACAGTATGCATGTTTTTAGTAAGCATTTAAAAAAACCTGGCTGGGTTGCTAATTTTTGGAATTCTATAGGAAGCTCAAGCTGAGCATGAAAAATTTAGTTACATGCACAAAATTCCTGTAAGCAAAAAGGACTGTTTTGAGGTTTCAACTTTACCTGATTAGTCACCTTCAAAATGAATTAGGACTTCTGTCAATTCAGCAGAGAGAACCAAACACATATAACCAAGAAATTATGTACAAAACTGCTATAAATACAGCAAATATTGGTCAAACTAAACACAAGAAAGGACACAGCCATAGTGTGGCAGGCACATTCATCTTAGTGAGGAGGAACAAGGAATACTGCTTTATCAAGTTTATCCAACTGTGTGTATTTAACCAAATACATTTTCTACAATGGATTTCAACTGGGACTAATGACTTCAGCAGACTACAGCAAAAACATACTGGCACACATGTACTAATTTACTCCAACCTGTGATGTATAGCATACAGCCATAACTCATCCTGAATGGCTATAAAGGGAGTATGTCCTCAGGCTACCCAATGTCTAGAGATGACAGATCCCCACCAGCCATCAAAATAAAACTGAAATAATAGAAACTTACTTCACAACAAAGATTGTTTCTTTCTCTTTATATAATCACATTGCTACAACTGAACCAGCCAGCTCCATGGCACAAATCACACAAGGCATGTAGGCACAACTTTTTACAAGAGGAACTCTTGCTTTGGATCCCTCAAAGGTCAAGGAAGCAAGTGATCCCATTCCACAAAGAGCAAAATGAGAAAAACCGGATCTTCTGTGGACTTATATCTTGCAACTCAACTCAGATGTGGATATTGTAGTTTTTAACTAGCAGTGGATACATTAGCAGTATCTCCCAATGCAGAGCTTTTTTATAGAAATTAACAGAGAATTAGAATCTGAGATTTCTATCCATCTGTCAAAACTGACAGAAAATGACCCATGGGATAAACAGGAGGAGGAAAAGACAGGCAGACAATATAATCACTTAAAGCCTTTTCACTTAGGAAATGATGAAGTTGACTGAAAAGATTATCATTAGAAAGGTATTTTAACCAAAGCTACAAGATTGTTATATTTTCCTCCCTCTGGAATGCACAAACAGGTACAAGTCCCACCTACTCTGCTACAAAGCAATTCTAAGAAGCAAACTTAAGTCTACTAAAAACATCTCTCATTGACAGCATTCTTAAAATTCAGAACTGAGACTGTCTGCAGACATCAGCATGAAATATTACAGGAAAAGTAACCATATCACCGTATCAATACTACAGTGATTTGAGGGAAACATTACAATTCTCACTGAATATACATTAATAGATGTCAAAAAACCATTCATGCTCTGACTGAGCCAGTCAATGAAAAAATAATGCTAATTTCAACAGTCAGAAGCAAGCATTTAGAATTTGGAGGAAAATAGGAAACCTGCATTGCATAAACAAAACTTAAAAGCTTCCCAAAGCCTCTTAAACAGTAATATTAGAATTGTTTTACAACTAAAGATTCAAATAAAAAGATGCTTTCATTTGAAAAAAAAACCTTCTGAAAAATTACACAGGAATTTCCTGACCTTTACTATTCCTGAGTTCTTTAGTAATTTCTTTTGGAGTTCTTGAATTCCAATACAAAAGAGAATCCTTTAATGGTTCTTAGCCCTCTCTGGAAGACTTGACAGATTTCCATGCCAGTTTGTTAATTTCATTATGCATCATTAATTTCTTTATTTCTTTCCTGTTCTAAATACACATTTCAAAATGTAGAGGAAACAGACAATAAGCAAAAAGTAAATAATCCTTTTAAATAATTTCCTTAATTTTTAGTTCCTCCAGCATACGTTCTGATAAGCAAGTTTTCACAATGACTTTTTCCCCTAATTTAAGTATCCTGCATAAACCAATAGACCCACCTTTGTTCCCTCAAGTAAACTTCAGCAAGCAAAGCTGGGAGAACAAAGTTCTTAGATCAAACCTGAGATTAACATACAAATTTAAGAATTTGAATACAAAACCTCCCAGGTGCAAGAAACTGTATAATACAGCTAATTCACACGTTTTTGAAATCGTATCTGCACTACGTGCTTGGAGTCTTGGAATTCCAAGCATAACAGAACATCTCACAAATAAAAAAAATTTGGCATGTACGCCCTACTGTAACTTATCCAAATCTGTTTCCCAATGAAGTATTTGATATGAGGTCTTGAATGAAGATTCAAAATCTTACAACTGTGCTTATTCCTATGTATACTATAAAGCAGCAACTACAAAATTCTATACGCTTCTGTAACAAAGGCATCATTATAACTGTAACTTTTATACACTCTAGAAAAAGGGAAGTGTTCTGTTTTAGTTCACCAAGGGAAATGACAACAAAGCAAGCACAAGGGTGGCTAGTATTCATAATGAGACTCATAAATAAAGGAAATTATGTGCACAGTTATTCATAAGGTACTTTTCCTCCTTTTGTTTACCATCCTGTAAAGTTCCGTTCATGAAAAAAAACAGGAAGAGAGGAAAAGGCTGAAGCAGTCAGGACCATCGCTGCTGTAGCATTAGTTTTGCAAAGACTAGGAAACAGTGTTAAGTAGAAAATGTCCAAACCATGTATCTTCTTGAATACATTCAGGGGCTTGCACACAATGCAACAGAAAGCTATTCAAATGCTACACTTAAGAAATTCCTCCCAAAAATTCAAGTTTCAAAACATTTAGATTTTCAAAATAAACAGTTCATAAACAGTGCAAGACAACCATCATTCTGGGTGACAAATGGGGACAAATTTAAATAGTATTCAAATAATGCTCTCTGCATGAAATACATGGCAGAATGGTTGGTTACAGTTAATTGAGAAGACAACCAGTTACAACAAACAATTAGAGCAACCCCCAACTTTCTTGTCAATTTAAATGATCCTTATATGAAAAGTGAATTACCTCCATTGAGATTCGTCTATGTATCCGGTTTCTGAGACAAACTCCTGTGGGAGACTGAACTTCATCAGATGATGTTCCAGAAGCTTGGTCACTTTCCCCATCTGAGCCCATTTTCAAATTTTCATGAACAATATCTTAAAAATAATCGAAAGAATTGAAAAGAGTTAAACAGCAATGCATCAAACAGCTCTTTTGTACAGATAGAAAAGAACTGAGTCATTACAATGCATTGAGTTACACAGCAGAGTCAAAGACTCATCGCAGCCATGGCAGTCTTGATATGTACTTTATATGGTTCAGTAATAACCACAAAATGAACAGGATTACTTTATAGGAATTCTATGCAAGCTTATTTGAACTGCAGCAGAACTCAATTTTCCAAAACAAAAGACAGGCATTCCAACCCCAACTGGAATTCCCAAAAGCCACCTCCCCATCCCAGCTTCAGTTCCTAAAATCCCTCAGCACCACTTGTCATTTAGCTGTTCTTGGATATACAACATTACTGAGAATAATTAACATTTTCAAATCAGACTACCTGATGCTAGCAACCTAAATGTATCTTCAGAAAGCTTAAAAATCCTACCGAGAGGTACAGTATTATTTTCAGAAATGACAAATACAGAAGCTTCAGGTATAAAACCCTCTGGCATCCATGTGTGAAGTCATGGGATGTATTATGACCATCTAAATCAAGGCCCACAACATACAAGCGCATTCAGAAGTGGACCTGATTTTTAAGAGCCATTAAGTGAAATTTGTGACCTTATGAAGGCATTTACGTAACAGACTGATTGAGTTATGTGATGTTGCAGGATCTTCATATCATATGAAATTGGTAATTTTTAAACAATTTCATATGAAATTGGTAATTTTTAAACAATCCTGAAGATTCATGTACATAAAAGTTTATGTATATATACATACATACATATATACATTGCTTTTAAGCACCAAAGAGTTCTTCAGACTTTGGAGACAAACACTGTACCGAACAAGAGAAAATAAAGGCTGTATCATTACTAGCATAAAGAGCCAAATGGTTTGCAGAAGGACACAGGGGAAATTGGTCATACAAGCAATTCACTATGAGGAATGCTCCATCATCACCTCTGAAATACTGGAACTCCAAAATTAGTCTAGAAATTAAATACCTATACATATAAAGTAGGTGCTTCAAAAGATACCAGTTTCCCTGCTGTCTCCCGATCCTTGTTAGTAACCATTACCTTGTACAAGGTGGAAGAGAACCTGAGGAACAATTAAAAATCCCAAAACTCTGTCCCTAAAAAATGCTCATAGTAGCAAAACACATAGAAATCAATTCAGCCTTACCACCAACACATTTGAAAGTATTTAACATTTGCAAAGCATTACAGCAACTTAAAAAAGCCCCCAAAAACCAAAAGAGAAACTGCAAGTTTCACCACCATCAACAAGCAAGAAAATTGGATTTTCTAGGAAAAAAAAAAGCCATTAGGGCAATGTTTCGTTATCTGCACATCTTCTAAAATATTTGTCTAGTTTGGCTCACACAGAACCATGCAGACTTCAAAGGAACAAATTCTTCCTTAGTACAAACAATTTCCTTTTATGGAAAACAGACTGGATATAAAAAGGAAGATTAACTTGTAAGCTATTAGCAACACATATTTTTACTCAAAATACTGTAATTAAACACACAAACTAAGCATGCATCTCATGCACAAAGCAAATTTTCCAGCAGTGATGTGGATTTATATTGGATTTCTATTAAAAATCCACACTGAATCAGAATTTTCCCTGCAAGTCATGCTCAGATTTGGACTAAATAAAAAAAAAATTAACCTGCACTCCTCATATAATAAGTAATCTTCTGATTTCAAACAAGCTAAATACTCATCAGTGCTTCTAAAGGCATGGCAGTTTGAACCAGAGGAAAAGATTTTCAGAAAGTGGTTCCTAAAGATCAGCCTTAGTTTTAAAACTAAGCAGAAAAAATGTGGCTCTCTTTTGCTAAGTTTCTAAGAAATATCTTATTGTCTGTAGTGACTTGACAGCTGTCTTTTTAAAAATCTCTAACAAACTGTGGAAAATTACTTTTAGTAATATAAAAGCATTACTGAAAACACTACTTGCAGCAAAGCTGCTATGCCAGCACTGTTATATCTGGTAAATAGCACATTCAATATATGGGTTCTTTAATAAAAACTCTCTTTTAAAATACTTTTCTGAGAGGTCATGTAATCCAATTCAGCAATTATAGCTCTTGAGATTCTGTTAGTAAAATGAAGTGTAACAGCTATTGACAATGGCTCCCCAATCTATTTATCCTCATGTTAGAACAAGCCCATCGGCTGGGACCCAAAGTCTATTTTCTTTATGGAAGCTAGGCAAGGGACAGTTATCTCAGCAATCTCATAAAACAAAAACTGATAAAATTAAAGCAGTGGTGCATTTTAAGCCATGGTGCAATTACATCGTTTCTCATTTAGAGAGACTGATAATTTAAATAAAGTAATTATGGAATTGATACTGTCATATTTTTCACATTTAATTCACAAAACACTTGTATTATGAAATAACTAGTTAAAAAAAAGACAATTGGAAATGCAATGCTCAGAAATACATAGAGCACCCTAGCCGACAAACATAATTCTTCTGCTAAGAATATCGCCTATGTAATAACACACAACTAAGCACTATTTCAAGAACTAGTAACTGTATACCATATATTTGGGACAGATAATGTAGCTACAAGGAGATTCTGTTCTTTATAAATCAAGAATGTGAAGACAAAGAGGGTTTCTACCATTCAAGTCTAAAAATGCAGTATTTCAGACTTATATAAGACGATGATTTGAATACCACTGTGATATGATTAATTCTGGTAAGTCTGGATAAGCTACATACCCAGAACCAAGAGGGTTTAAGCAGGATACTGGCTGTAGCAACCAAAAGTGTATCATTAAGCAGATGCGTTTCCAATGGGCTAAATACCCAACTGTTCCTATCTATAAGGGTTTGCAGATGTTTTAATTATTTACTAAACAGATATAATTTTAAGCTTTTTAAAAATAACTTGCCTGTGTTATCATCTGATATAAATGCATCCTTTTATTTGATTTAATTTAAAAGGCATTAGTAGAGCCTTACGTTCATTATTTTAATAGCATAAACCCCAGACTAAGGCATTAACCCACAAATTTGAATCATTTTTACACAGGTGCAGGATGATGTTTGATCAAGCAATGATGAAAGCCATGCAAATATTTCCTTAATTTCTCTTAGCCTTTCTATAGACAAGTTTACCTGCATCAAAGCTTGCTTGCATAGTCTTCAGAGGTTTTAAACATTCAATAATGTACTGAATTGCTTTCACTGCAATACCAAGCCATTCTCTTACACAGATGTTTATTTTAATGTACTCTACATATCTTATTAAATATCCAGAATAGCCATGTAATGAAAAGCTAGATGTAGATGACTACAGTGTAACAGGGAAACTATAGAACTACATTTAAAGGAAAAGGCTGTCCTCGTTTCAGCTGTGAGGAATGCATCACAGAAGAAATTAATACGGGGAACCTACAGTGCAGCAAATGAGAACTCCTCCAAGTGAGCCATAATCAAAGTCACTAATTAGTACTGAGTCAGACTGCATGATCTTTCCACCTTACTTCAAACTATTACAAGAACAATCATGTGACTTGCGTAATGGATTTCTTCCAAGGTGCGCTTTTCCAAAGCTTACTTTTCTATGAAGTGGCTGCATCGTACGATGAGTTTCACTGATAATATAATGCAAATTGAGGAAGGCCATAGTGAGAAACTGCCTTTGCTGTTACCGTTACTGAACTATGAAAGCTGTATGGAAACATCATTCCTTTCAACTAATATTTATGACAATGAAACAAAACTTCCCCATAACTGTATCAACACAACTGGCAAAAGGAAGGATTAACTCTCTCCTGGCTGTTACTGCAGTTCACCAGGAGGACCAGCTTCAGTTAGCTCTGCAATTCCAGGAGCCTCCCCAGAGGCAGGATGAATATAAATATGGACCACGGACAATCAGATTTGTTCTGCATTCAGCCAGGTCAGGTCTAAAAAAGGTTTATTAGCACTGGCTTCATCATGAACTGCAGCGGTTAAATGTTTCCAGAGGTACAAGACTGTAGAAGCTGTACAGACACAAGTGAACAAAAAAAAGCCCTCAGCTAAACCCTCATTCAGTAGTTTCACAATTTGGCCTGAGAAACACCTCTGTTATTTAAAATCATCCTGGTAACTGAATACTAAATTAAAAAATTGCTAAAAAATTTTAAACAAAGGCACAGTTCAAAAATTTTTCCTTTACACAGCATTTTTCAAAACATAAAGCTAACAGAGAATTTCCAAGTAGAAATTACTTTTAAAGTGTTTTGGGATTTTACATGTTACCACAACTGCAGAAACTCAAGTTCAATGCTCAAAAAGGAAACAAAACTCCAAAATTCTTCTGGGCTTCTCAATTGATTTTTATATTGATAATCTCATTCAAACACAGGCAGAATGAAGATGAACTTGTGGCAGGTCTCAGATTAATCTGGTTTTCTTTAACCAAATAACCATCCTTTACCTGCCATGATTTTGTGGTATTTCAAGGACATCTCTCTGATACCATTTTTCTACCTATGAAATAGAGGAAAAACTGTAAAGAAAAGAGGGTGGATGAAGAAAGCAAAGAAAATAAAAGTCTCATGTAGCGTAGCATATTTGACCGTTTTGTTTCTGATCCCAACAGGAAAAACCTCAGCTTCCTGATGATTAATAACCATTCTCATATAGCAGGAACAAAAGAAAGAAAGATGTGAAAAAGGCGCAGAAAGAGGAATTATGCTTGCACATACTTGTACTCCTGGTTTTTACCCCTAGATAATATGTACAAGTAGCTTGTATTTCCATCAAATAGGGCGTTAAAAAAAAGACATTATTGTATCAAAAGCAAAAAGAGAGGTTTAACATACACATACAGAGCAACCAGGTCCAGTGGGAGGTGTCCCTGCCCATGGCAGAGAGGTTGGAACTAGATGATCTTTGAGGTCCCTTCCAACCCAAACCATTCTGTGATTCCATGATACATTCTGTGCATCTATTCCATACTACTTCAAAAAAATTACAAATTGTTGTTAAAGGCAACACACAATTAAGAGAATAAGGCATCTCTGTACAGTACTCAAAAACATCTTTGCTGCTCCTGTACTTAGTTTACATATATCTAGTTTGACAAATAATCCATAAAGACTGCATATTCCTAAACAAAGATTTCTCTAAGTACGCAATTAATTTTTTTTAAACTCTCTCTTCCTGTTATATTCTTGGCAACTTAACTAAACCTTGGCTTGGCAAAAATGAAAAAGCAAATACTGTGTAGGACTTGAGTGAAATCAGAAATTGATGTCAGTCAACCTATGCACACTAAAACCTGCTTTCTTGTGTGATAGCAACACCTGCTACAGCGAATTCAAAAGGATATAAGTCTTTTCGCAGTTTGAATGGTAACTCAAGCAGTTAAAAGGCATGTTTTTGAACATGATGAGTGGTATTACACCAGAGGAGGATATAAGTGGTTTGACTACTATCTTGAAGATTCATAGCTTAATCTTGAAGATCAGTTTATCACACTTCTAAAGGAGGGCAGGAGATTGAGAAAATAATAAAACACTAATTAAGCTGTGACTTGCTCTCATTTTCTAGTATCAATTAATTAAGCATAATTTAAAATAACATAAAAAGCAGGATAAAACATTAATGGTGACTGGAGGCAGCAACATGACAAATTACTTGAAGAAGAAAAAATATTTCATAACTTCTTTGCTTCATGGAAGCACAAATATAGCTCAGGACCACAACAAAAACATAATTACAGTTGAGTGGACTTAATTTCTCACTGAAAAAACCATTTTTTCTCTATAATAATGAGAAGTAATATACCAGTTCTTTTAAAATTCCACATATAGGATGATTATCCTCTTTTTTTCTGGTATTACTTTTTTTTTTGGTATTACATTCTTGCCAATGCTTAAGTGAGATGGATATATGGGTTCCTTGCAAAGTATTACGAAAGAGTATTTTGTTACTTTTGTAACTTGTCAAAAATTCATGGGTGATTTCTGTGTGTTTTTCTGATTGCTTTCTTCCTGAAAATCTTAAGAGACATTCAGGCGCCTTAAAAACGAATTTCTTGAACTCCAGAAAAAATTACTGCATACTCAGAGATGTAATAAAGCATTAGAATATCTGTACCTCTTGCTACGAATCAAGACAAACATTATTTTTCACAGAAAAACCAATTTAAACAAACAATGTAGGAAATTACCTAATCTGCTCCCATTTCTGGGCATTGCCATGAAAGAGCCGAGGCTGCCTCCTATGACGCTGTGTGGTCTCCGTAAAGGGGGCTTCTTGAAAGATCCCGTGTATTGGTGGAGAAATGAGTGCATGCTGTGAGACGTTGGAGGCCTGCCATTCTTCACAATAGGCTCTACAATTCACAA
Organism: Aleadryas rufinucha; assembly: GCA_013397815.1. Classification (NCBI taxonomy): domain Eukaryota; kingdom Metazoa; phylum Chordata; class Aves; order Passeriformes; genus Aleadryas; species Aleadryas rufinucha. Next base: position 184,155 of record VZTH01017837.1, on the reverse strand, counting down.
GGATCAAAATATTCATTGCCACAAGCAAGCAGGATTGTCAGGAACATGCCAGAAGACAAAAAAGAAAGAAAAAAAAGAGTTAGTAAACAGGAAATCACCAGTCTGGTAAGATTATCTTTCATGCTAACAGTAGACCATCATACTATGGCCATTTCTCTATTAACAAACAAGTACAAAACATGGCATTAAGTGCTACCCAAATTTAATTTTACTAAATCATGTCACTCTGCCACTGGACGAATAAATGCCCTGAATATCCAGTCTTAGAACGTCAAAAAAACCCAGAACACTAATTATTTTCTTCTGTCTTACTGCACAATGTTTCATCTTTACTTTTAAACAGGACAGCTGTTAGATCAACTATGATGAGCAAAATCATCTGTAAGCCTTTGAAAATATTCTCCCTCTCAAAATTCTCGCAGGTCACTAGTACCAAGGCCTTGCTATTGGACATCTTTAGAAGTAAATGTACCTGTCTATACCTCCCAGAGCTGTCATGCCATAGATAAGGTTATTAACTTACAGGGTATCAGAAAAATTCAGCATTCAATTTTTTATTTTGGCTTTCTACTGGATTGTGTTTCAGATGGTTCACAGAGATTTTTTTTTTTTAAGTTATTATCATTGATAAGCACTTTCTAAAAGAATGAAATGTTAAAAAATTTTAAATCTTATTCACAAGTATGAGCAGAAATTGAGAATTCATGTTCCCTCAGCAACCTGACTCCTCAAAGGAGGAGGATCGACATGGTCCTAGAAGCAGGCTAACTAAAAACACGAGGTTTGTTTTTACCCCCAAAAGAAGCAAAACAGATGGCCATTTGCATTGACTGTCTCAACAGTGGACTTAGCACAATCACCAATTAAGTCATTCATACAAGAAAATAAAGATGAAATACTCTCACTTCAGAAAACGAGATCAGAGTCATCTGGCAGCTACAGGCAAGCACTGTCCGTATACTACAAAAAAGATTAGAAGCTACGCCCAAAGCACAGCTGAGATTCAAGTAATTTTATTTTTCCATTACTTGAGTCTTATTAACGTAACAGATTCATGTTTGGTATTATCCAGAAGAAAGAAAAGGCAGCAGCCATGCACTGAGCAACCTGCAGCGTGAGTGCTACTGAATGGAGCAGCATCCACTGGAGCCACTGCTCCCAGAGTGTGCTCAGAGCTTCACTCATGCCTCCTGGGACAGGGAGCAGTCTGGGATGTTATTTCATCACTCCAACTTATATTCCGACATGCAGGGACCCCAAAATCTTGCTCTCCACTACAAAAAAAGGTAGTAAGAATAATATAGCTAGGAGAACATATTTTATGGAAAGCAGAATTTTAATGGTGAAGGAAAAGAACAGCAACAAATGCCTAATAACCTAAGGAAAACAGGAGCCTGAAGGGAAGCCCCTCCCTCCCCACATATACAAAAACCTTCTAGATACATTATTATGATTAGTCTGAAGCAGAGACAGAAGTACACAGACAGAATTACCCAAGGACAGATCAGTGGCCTTAAGAAATAATTATGCAAGGAATTTTTGCATATAAACATGAATAACACAGTGAGACAAAAAAACCGAAAAACATTAACTCGGCTGCTGCAGGGAAAAAAATAAAAGCCCTGGGAAAAAAATATGCTGCAGGCAGAAAACAGAAAGGACACGTCAGCACTGTTACAAACCTGCCTGCATCCTTTCATTAGCATCCTTCATAAACACAGCTTCAGAGTGGGTGAACATGAGGAAAAATACACCATACATCTGTGTATATGTTTGTAAAGTATGACCAGGGTCTTCAAACCTCTGCACATCTCTATCCCAAATGCTTATTTCTGTTCTAATAGTTTGCATCACCCTTTTGACTTGAGTGGTACCAGCTTCCTTGTTGCATGCCTTCGACAGCAGATTTATTCTAGGGCAGCAGGCAGCAAATTCCTCAGCAATTTTTAATAGAATCTATTACTACTTCCATATGACAGGACACAGGTTCACATTCAGCACAACTACTGCTTTTGGTAAGTTAACATGTGCTTTTTGCTTTCCAACTTTCTTGCTGATTTGATTTGAATTTGGTAAAGTTTCTAGCCTAAACACCTCACACTGAGTTTACATGCACTGGTGAACAAACGAACAGTAACTTTTATGTTATGGCTTTTGTCTACTCATACTAAAAGTAATCTACCTTCATGAACTGTGAAGTACACCTAAGAGGCCAGAATTTACGAATACACCAAATGTCTATGTAGAGACTGAGTTTTATGTCCATTACTAACATAACAGTGTGATGCACAGAGATGATTATTTTAAAAAATTGTTTTCCTCACAGCACCAGTAAACTTGTATATATTTTACAGTTTAAAACAAAATTCCTAAAATATCCTAACATATGCAAAGTTCAGCTCAAATATAAGGATAAATACAGATCACATTAATAAGTAAATTTATATAAAAATGAAAGAAAAATGGTTGATATAATAAGATCCAATTACATAGAAATAACTTTTGTCATCATAGGCAACTATTACCTTCCTTCACTGTCCTAAGTACTGTACTAAATTGTGGAGCCCATTATAAAATTTTGCAACAATAATTTAGGTCATGTAGTAGGACAGATATAACTACTGGCAGACAATGAAGTGAAGGTTACAAAAACACTCACATGACACCGTATTTCTTACTAAGACAAGTACTAATCCTACTTGCTTATAAATGGGGGTTTAAAATCCTGATACACATTAATTTACGAAAACGAGGGATCATATGGTATATGACGGTATAACATACAGGCCTATGGTTTGGAAAAGTATATTTGTTATGAACAATTCAGTGTGCATTGCTGTATGCTAGGACCTTCCAAAGAAATGGTTGCATGAATTCTGCATTATGTTACCTCCTCCCTGCAAGTGCGACTGTAACAGCCAAGAGCTGGAACAAACATTGAAGATGTTCAAGCAAACTCTTGCTGGAAATTAACTTACAAGACTGTTTATTACAGTTTTCATGCATTTATGAGATACAAGAGTTAAATAAAGTGCTTTTGAAAAAACTACTTAACTCTTTCTCTCTCCAAAGACCTAAAAGTACTTCTTCTGAAGTTACAATTTCCTTTCATTCACTTCATTTTTTCCAGAATTATTAATACATTGAATCACTATATTTAAAGTATAACATTGCAGTTTTAAGATGTGAGTTAAATCAACTGTCTGGTCTTTAATAAAATAAGTCTAAACTGTAAAAGTTAAATGCCTTTACCACATACATCTATAAAACTGCTTCTTGTAATTTTATTTCTGTGATTATAGGTTTGATTTTTCTTTAAAAAAAAAGTTTCCCCCATATAAAACTCACAAACATCCCTTACTTTAGTGTCATTGTACTTGGTAAATACAACTCAGTAACCACATGTTGCCATTGGTTTAATATTCAGCCCCAGGCAAAATGAATGATGGAAATTAAAAGGTGAGTAAAAAACCACTAGAAAATTCACTGTGCAAGTGTGTGGATCTACTGCATTTTGAGATCACACACAGTTCTGGTCTTCCTCTCTCATACAGATTAGAACAACAGAAGCATGATACAACCCATGGACTCAGTGGAGGGCTGAAGAGGGCACCTGGGAACCTGCTGTATCCACCATCTCCTTCAGCACAAGAGTGAAAAAGCCAGCCATGGCAGGTTGCATATTGTACACAAAATGATCCTTCTGTGGAAACTCCTCACCACAGGATGTTACAACTACCAGAACCGACAAGACTCATGGGGAGACTGAACAAGCATCAGGGTTACTAACCACACAGAGACTTGCCTAGTTCAGGAAGTCTCTGAGCTAGAAACTGAAACAGTACACTGGGGAAATGAGGCTGTACTTTGGGCTCTAATCTTCGACTTGACCTAAAATGTCATCCTCAGAGACTGGAGAACAGACAGGCATAACTCCAGCTGTCCTTACAGCACAAGACTTCTGCAGCACCAGGGCAGTTTACTTGTGTTGGCTGTCGCTGGCACAACCATTCCAGTAAGGGTCTTATTAATCATTTATCTCTAGTTCTCTTTCCTCACCCTACTCTACAATCTGTAACTCCAAACTGATAAAACAAACTGTTATGGAAAACAAGCTGAAACACAGACTTCTCAGTGGTCCTTTTAAATTGTATTTCGTCAGTTGTTATTATAGTCTCTTCTTATTTTGGCTATGCCATTATATAATTTTGGACTTGTCTTTCAAGGAATGCCATTTCAACCCTTACATTTCTTAGGCAGCCTACTAAGCTATCATGTAAATCTAAACTATAAGTGTGAAAAAAGTTAAATAACATTCTCAATGAGATTAGTTATAAATACTATACTGATGTACAGGATGACCACAGGATTTCTTTTCAATGTCCCTGAACAATTCTTGCAATAGACACCCTTTAATAAAGTATATCTATACACACGCATTAGTTTTATATCTACAAAAAAGCATACCTCTTTTTTTAAATGCCATGTCCATGTCATCTTGCTTAACCTTGCACCTCCAGCAAGGTTTAAAATTGAGCAATGTATGGTGACTGTGCACTGTTGTATTACTCAGTTTTCAAGTTTGGTGAGTGCTGAGCTAACCTTTTATATAATTTGGAGCATTTTCTTGTACTTCTCACATTCTGTCATTCAAACTTCCGTTACTATTGGCATAACCCAAAATAAATACAACACACTGTTCAAAGAAAACACTGTTCAAAATGCAACCAGCCTGGCTTAATAATGGCTTAAGAGTTTCTAGGTCATGAAATGTTTTAGAATACACACATACATTTTAGGAAAAAGCTGCACCCGGTAAGGTACCACTGCTTTGTTAAGTCTGAAATAATGCCAACACCAATGCTAACAAACGTAAGAAACCAGAAAACAACTCAAATGAACCACTGAAATTATTCAATTGTGAAGTGGAATAAATTTATGTTTGAACATAAGTGGAACTGATTTTTTACTTCATAATTATGAAAACTGCCAGAACAATTAGAACCGCAGTGCATATAACCAAGAAGCCCGTCCGAGGAATTAAATAAATCCAACAATTTTATAAAGATGCTTCCTCTTCTTCCTTTAACTGCAATTTAAATTAACCACAAACCTTGACCTGAAATTACTCCTGAGTTAAACAATTTTTCAGTTAATCCACAATGTTTCTTTTCCTCATCCATCTATGATAACAAAGACCCACACTACCACTTTCTTTCCTGTGCTGGATTTACTTAACTGGATTTACTTAAGCTGAGCTCCAGAGAGCCTGCAGAACTGCCTGGCATTTCTTTGCCTGGCCTCAGCAACTGACGTACTGTCACACGTCAGTCAGCTGGTGGATTAAAGAAAGTGTTTTCATTAGGAATGTAAATGCAATTAAAACACTTTTTATGAATATGTATTATCACATACTCAACTAATTTTTTTTTATGTCCCATGAGTATCTCTATTACTTGATAAAGAGACCAAGCTGTTTTTCAGATTTCACTGCCTAAATTTTGCAATGAAATTTGATTCAACTAACTTTAATAAAGAATTAAAATCACCAGTCATACAAGGTGACATTTTCCCTTAAATCAAACAGAGCTGAGTATGTCTGCAAAAAAATGCTTGATTCCACAACCACTATCCATTCTGGACATGTAAACCATATAAATACATATTTTAACTTAATATAAATAAAGTTAAAATACACATGTGGAGATTTTCTAATCAAAGTAAGAGATATTGGAGACTTAGCATTTATGATTACTCATTTGGGTACAGAATGGGGACTGAACCCAGGCATGTTCCATAATCTAAGTAAGGATGAATCTTTGTGCCTGCCACAATTCTCTGCTTCTACCAAAAACGTGGCTCAAGGTCCCCCCCACCCCCTCAACAAAAAAGAAGTGTAATTTTTATTTAGGTTTTTGAACCTAAAAAAAATGAGGTATATACAGCACAACTGCTGGCAGAAAGGTGGAGGCAGAACTTCACTTGACATTTTTAACTGCAACTTGACTTTGGACTTGCTCAAGTGTAACAGAATCTCACTAAATGTCTTGAGAATCCATGACTGGTTTTTATAGGACAGGACTCTACTTAGCTTCTTTTCCACCACCTTGACCTCACCCTTGCTCCAGAAAACTTCCAAGCCTACTTTTTATCATTTCCAATTTGATAGAGAATGGAAAAGTGTCAAAAATCTACGTTTGTGAAACTAAATATTCATTCTCTGAACACCTTTGCATTCATGAAGCTTGTGATGCATCATCACAACCTTTTAAGTTTATTTATGTAGGCTTCTCAAATGCCACAGTCATACAGCTTAATCATATTTCAGCATCATCTACTACACATTCATTTACCTGATCTGAATGTTAGGCTCTGCTAATGATTACTCAGTTTTTACATAACAACAACTGATTTTTTTTGGACTTGAAATACAAAATATTTTGAACAAACCGCTGAAGGAGCTGTTGTCAAGAAGCCCTTTATTTCTTCAGAAAATGTAGAATGTAAGCAGGTGAATTTCTGATATTTTAGAGCTGGCATGTTGCACTGTATAACATTTAATTACACTGCTGTAAAGCAGTCAAGACTCACTCAGTAAAATTAGTTGATTGCAGGTGACAGCTTCCATAAAAGATACATTTAAATAACCCAAAGCAGCAATACGCTTGCTATATATGTACTCTCCAGGAGCTGGATGAGGAACACTACAAAATACTGTGTATTTATAGATTTTTTTAAGGGGCTGTTTCCTAAGATTCTGTTATGTGATAGCAAGGAAAACATTAAGCCACTCCAAAAACAGAGCAACCACTAAATACCACTTAAACCAGTATTTTTCATTAAACAGTAAGATTAAATCTTCAAACTATTGAATATTACAATTTTAAAAACTTGGCAAAACTTCAAGGGATTCCTCCTATTGCTCAAATTAATCCATTTGTGTACAGCCGTCATTCCAGAGCAAATACTCTTCACCTGGACAACACAAAGCAAAAAATATTGGTAGAACATTTGAAAAAATATGCTAATATAACCCTGAAGAAACACAGTCTTCAACTTCCTCAGAGAAAGGAAGTACCTCAATTATTAAAATGGCACTGTAATGTCCTATAATTTTTTTTTTTTTAATTTGGGACAGAAAGGACAGAAATTTTTCTGTTTGAACTACAAAAACAATGCACAAAACCAAACTATAAATACACCAGGCAAAGAATGAGATCAAGACATCTAAAAAACAATATAAAAAACCTTTCAAAGTTGACTTCACACAAAGTAAGGTTTTGCCTTCAGTCTGGTTACCAAAACAATAAAGATCACAATCAAGTGAAATATATTCAAAACCAAAGCCCCACCTTTAAGATTTATGTATTTCATACTGCTTAGAAGATAATTCTCAGATAGTATTTTTGGTCATCAGAACCTGTACTGGAACATAGGCATGGTAGTTCTGTACCTCAAATCATGTAAGCATAACACACCATCGGTTTAAAATCATAACTGCAGAAGGCATCACAGTACACCAAATCCTTCAGAAAAATGTTTCAGCTACAATTTCATTCAATGCAAGTCAATACCACAGCCAAGACATGAGTATCCCTGGCCTCTATACTTGCATCCACACACACAACTCCCAATGCAAACATCTGTGAGACCACGCTGCCAACCCAACCAGGAAACAGAAGACCTGGCTCCTTTTTGCCCTACTTTCAGAAATAAATTGTGTTGGCTAGTTATGCGTATATTACTTTTCTGTACTTAACGACTCCACCTGAATACCATTTGAGAACAAATCTCTGCACATCCATCAGTGAGCCTACACTAAAAGAAACCTGGTGTATTTAGAGAGTCCACTTCTGCATCTGAACATTATGTTCTACTGCTGAACTTGCATTCTGCTTCTAAGGAAAACACTTATGAGTGGACAAGGCCCTCACACAGCCCTCCAAGACTATGGGTCTCTGCAGCATGCTTCAGCCACTGAATTTTCATGCTCATTTTGCTTTATAAGCACTTCCACATATGAACAGAGCCTCTAGGTTTCGTGGGAAGAAGCAAATTAAAACAGAAGGGAAGAAAGAACACTATGTTGTGCAGCGCATGTGGGATGGAGAAACCATACTGAACAGTAATAACAGAAATGGATGTATACCACAGCACAGAAGGGTACGTACGGACTATAATAAAAACATTGCCAGTACAGTGCAAGGGACAGTACAAGGATCAGTGTTTAGCTGTGACAACTGCCAACTACTCACAGTAATCTGTAGCTCTAGAATGAGCTCTAGCAGTTCTGGGGATTTCTTCTTCCCTTACCCGCCCACATTTTCATACTGATACTTTCCTCCAGCATCAACAGAGAAATTTTACTGATTTATTACCAGTAAGCATTTCTGTGCTCATATTTTCAGTTCAAGAAAACTGTCTTGAAAATATGTTGCAACACACTGTTTTCCTTCCACACTCAAGGAATTCTACATAGCAGATGGAATGGGAATTTCTCAGCTCTGCTGAAGATGATATGAAATGATTAAAACTACAAAGGCATTTGGATGTTCTGAGACAGTATCGCAATGTGTTAATTTTTATAAACATTCATCCCTCTTATCAGAGTATTAACTAGTCATTAATGCCTTAAACCTAAAAAACACTTACGCACTTTACCGTAGCTGATCCTTCCATTATTACTCACACCTGTAAAATTACAAAAAAATTATGCAAGTGTTCATGAGACTGGATCCTATGATCACATCACTGAGCTAAAAGAGACCAAATGGAGATAAGTATTATTTTACAAATTCATGTAGCCATTTCTATCAGAACTTCACCTTTTTTGGTTTATTATGTACATGTGCATTTATCTGTACCAAAAAAAAAACCAAACCCCAAACCATAACAAAACAGAATGCTTTCCAAGTTACTTATAAATTAATGCAAGAGCTGTGGATCTATTTTGGAAAGCGTCTTGCAATTATTCTTAAAAGCATGCTTGGAGTCTGTGATAATGCATTTCATAATATTAGACAATACAGCCACATTTTTTGCTTTCATTAGAGATCATATGTATTTGAAGTATTTGCATAAATTTTACGCTTAATTAGGCTTCAAATATGCATAATTTGGATGTTACTCCTAGCCAAATTTCATTAGCATGTCATTGGCAAACAAAAATTTCAGGAACAAATTTAGTTGCCAACTCTTCAAAATTACCATTTAATATTTTTAATATTAATCTAAATACACATATTAAGGTAGAATCTAGAATTTAAAAAGCAAGCCAGCACATTGTTAATATGAGAAATTAAAATATGGCAGAATTAAAAATAAACAACAAATCCACCTAATTGGTTTTATATGTTGAAACATCAGAGACCATGAAAAGCTTTTGTAAAAGATTAGCCCAAAGTATACTTCATACAGTCCACAGTTCATAAGGCTTCAGATATATTATTAGGCATTTCACTGGTCCCTCTACTTTTATGGTTTATGACCTGATTTGGCAGCACTTCCTCACCCAGAAGCCAATCATGATGAACATAATTTGTAAGAAAGATTTAATTATATATATGTTTCTGGCCATTACATAATTTGATGGTGTTCCAAAAGACCCAAACTCAATGGTTATTCTATATTCAGTGCAACAGCTCTGTGCTACTGCATTGAACAATATGGGTTGATCCCTGCTAATCCCATTTTGCTGCTCATGGATGAGTGATGCATACTGAGATTGTACTGACATCACAAGATGAAGGAGGCTGTGTATTAAATGAGACTGCATACAAAAGGTTAGCTGATTCAGTGGTATCAATGCACTGCAAAGAAATCAAAAGTTATGGATCTATTTTTATGTCCGTGAACTACAAATGGGACAATTTGTTCTACATTAGGAGTACTGTTCTTTCAATCTTGAAACAGCCCACTCAAAGCTGGAGCTAATGACAAGGTGGGCCTCTGGATGGGAGCTGCAGTTACTTGAAATCACAGGCAATTGTGGGAGAAGAAACATTTGACAGGGGGCTGAACAACACAGGTTATTGCAAAAACGTGACCATAAGGAAAGGGCCCTAGTACCATGCACAAATGATCTACACCTGGAATGGCAGTGCTGAACTGCAACTTATAATAAATATTTTACAGGATAGAAATTAGATGGAGATGAGTCTGGATTCTAGGTCAGCACAGATATGGTTTTCTATGGACACAGTCTCTACAATCTCTATAACCCAGTAACACAACTGTTTCCCAGAAAGGAAAAAAACTATCGTGTATAAAATTATAACCTTCAGTGAACATAGCCATCAGCATGGAATGACAGGAGACAAGACGAGCGATTTGCTAGAAAGAAAAAGTTAAAACAAAAGAATTGGAAAGTAACAATGGAAGAAAATTCTGCTGTAAAGGCCCTCAGCATTCAGAGTCTAGTCTTGCCTTCTGACCTGAAATGTACAGTTTCAATGCCCTTCAACTCTTATTTCTCAAGTTCATGATGCAATGCTTGAAAATAAAGCACATCTGAAGAACCACTTTCTGAAGATTATTTGCATCCCTAACTTTGATTCTCTGTAGATTAATATATTGGCATGCCTTTGATTTACTAGACAGTGCTTTTCAAGTTTCTTTAGGAACAGATTCAAAGCCTGTTAACTGGGCACATTTGTGTCTTCCTGTTCCACAGGGTAAAGGAGCTGTTTATTCTTAAAAGCAGAACTAAAGAGACAGTTACTCCTGCCTCCTGAGATCAGCACCATCGCAGTAACAGATGCACTTTCAAGATCTTAATGCAGCTAGCACTATATAAAATATTCTTCAAGAGACTACATCCTCTCATGTGTCTCAGCTGGGTATTTACAATTAGTACAGGCTTTTTAGCACTGTGATTTTGTAAGATGCCAAGGCAAACCTTTCTCATTTAAGCACTCCTTTGTAAGCAAATTTTTTTAAATGCCCACTGAAGGATTTTTTCCAGGCAATGTTCTTTACCAAACTGGTAAAGAACTGGTAAACTGGTCTTTCATCAAAAGAGAAAAATAATTTCTTGTCTGTTTTCCCAACAGTTGTTGTTGCCCAAAGCCCAATCCCTGCGGTCTGTCTGAAAAATACTGTTTCCAAAATGTCTTCATCTGGGGGAAAGCTAGAGCGTCCTTTAGAAAAGCAAGACCAGCTAGAGCAGCAAGCATTTTCCAACCCTACTTTCTAAGAAAAGTAGGGTAGAAAAGGAAAAACAAAGGAAAACAAAAATACACAATGTAATATCCTGTTCACCTCTGCAAGATCAAAGATAGGACAAATACTAGTAACTGCATTCTGGAAGAATCTGAAAAAGGTAGCAAGTGTCAGTAAAACTTTTTTTAATGGCATAAAACGATGAGTTAAAGATTAGGCACAGCAAAAGTACAGTTTATATTCTTTGTCTTCTTTCAAGAGGACTGACAACACCTCGAGTGTATCCAAGAAGACTGTATTAAGGCATCAACAACATTCTTCACGTATAAGCATAGCACAAATTGTTATCACAATTTTAGCATGTAAGATTCCTTTCGGCCAATGAATTACCATGGAAAGAAAAATAAAAAGAGCACTAAAAGCTAGATAAGTAATTTGCAATTAGGAACATTTTCTTGAATTGTATTTTTTACTTATTTTAACACTTTAAATATCTACTGAGAAGTTAAGCTCATCACAGTTTGGCGACAAGCATGCAGACACCCAAGTATTATTGTCTGGGATAATTCTCAGATAAATATTACAAGCTGCAAATGGATTTATAGATGGTTTAAAATGGCATAAGCTCATGCTTCTGTAAACAAGTTATTGTGTTCTCTGTCCCTTGAGCTGACACCCAGGACATGGTCCAGTTTAAGGTAACATCTTTTTATTCCTGGATTCAGTTTACAATGAATGAATTCAGCAAATCAGTTCACTACCCTCCTTGATGCTGGTAACAATTTTTTCATATTCATTACTCAGTGTGAAAATAACATTCTTAGCACTCACTTACATAATGACATCAATCTTGCAGAAGTATATACAGGTCTGAAAAAATATGCATCAGTAACAAAGGTGAATACAAAGGAAATCATGTGGGACAACTCAGTGTCTCAGAAAGGACTTAAGAGGTATCAGTGCAAAAATACTGCAATTGTTGCTCCAGAGTAGACTTGCTGTATCAACATATAAAAAGTTGTAATAAACCTTGTCTCCCAAAATACTGGGCATGGCCCATAGCAAAAATGGGACAACAGCAATGAATATACCACGGGTTAAAGGTAAAAATGAAAAACGCTATTCGCTTTGTTTTGCCAAAGGTAAATTCTGCTTCCAAAACCTCGGTATGCAATGTATCTTGAATGGGGCAAAAATCTGCAGGGCAAATTCCATTGCCTCTACCTCCGCTCAAATTTCCTGGCCCTGTCAGTTTTCAGTGGGAAAATTCAGAATCCTTTATTGTTAAGTGGGAGAAAAATAAAATTCGGATCACTTGACAAATGAGAAAAATCTTAGAAATGAGCAGAGCAAAAAATAACACTAATCAGCATTGAAGATGAAATATGACTTAAATGCTGCAGCCCAGGAAACAGAACAAGCAACAAAACCTCTTCCAGTCGTTATTACTGCAGATTGCATCCAAAAGCGGCATCATCATTAATGTGGACTTTACAGCAGCCAGCACATTTATGGGATCAGCCAAAGACTTATGTAAGAATACAGAGACAAGCTGGTTAACCTGAATGTTTCTAGTCACCTTCATATTGGTGAAGAGAAGTACTACTGAGAGACATGAAGAGATGACAGAATTTAGACTACTGCACTGCATTGCCAACCTAAGGCAAACAGTTTTGCTTAAGCAATTAGTCAATCATATTACTAAATAATGATTTTGAGAGCAGACTGAATTTGAAGCCATATGAAGCTGATGTGAGACCCACTAAATTCATACAATGGGTTTGTTTACTGCAAGAGCATCAATAAGCCTTGCTGCACACGACATAAAAAGATAAATTTAGGTAGCTTTTGATAAATAACTCTGTAACAGCTCAATACCAAAGCAAATCAAACCAATATGGAATAATATATCAACCTGTTGGAAGAACTAGGGCAGTGGAATGTAAGATAAATGAAAAAAAGGTTAGTGAGAAATTCCCTGCAACTGTGAAAACTGAAATAAACTCCAGCAATGCTCACTTGAGTAGGGCCTGACAAAATCCTTACATTTTCCACAGAGTGAAAGATATGCTTACCGTTATCTTTGCTGCTGTTTTCTTCAATTGTCATTTGTTCTGCTAGCTCAGACAGCGATTCATCGATGGTCTGGCTTCCTCGCAAGGTTAAGGAAAGTCTTCTCTTAAATTTTTTCATTCTATCGATATTAAGTCTGGCTTAAGGAAGCCTGAAAACAAAAATAAACAACAAAAACTGAGAAAAAAATAAGTTAATCAGAAAATGAAGTTCAATTGACTGACATAAAAATGCAGGAAAGCTTACAGAAAATTTGGGCAATATGCAAGTTATACTTAAAACAATATCCTTAAAGCGAGATTACTCTACCGGACTGAAGAAGAATGTTTTAGAGGTTGATGCCCATACACTTCTGCAATTTTTATTTCTGTTTGGAAAAGAAAAGAACCTTTGGGTTTTTCTTTTTTTAGAAAACAGCTAACTTGATCGCCAGTTTTACAATCCAATAATAAAGGGAACAGTCACCTGAAAACTTGCTGAGTGTGTGCTCTGTGGCCTCCTCCACAGTCTCTTTCACTAATCCCACTAAACAGGAGACTGTAACCTTTTCTCTTTTTCAGCCCAATTTTTTATGTTGAAAACTTTCCAAACTCCTCCATATTTTGCCCTTTTCACAAATGGAAGAAGGGGGCAATGCTGAAAGCCTTAAACACAAAAGCACTTCTCAAACACCATCCCACCAAGGGAAGTAAGACAGTAAGGGTCTGGTAACAATGACCAGAATGGATGTTTCTCTTAAGAGTCAAGCACTAGGACGGAACTGGGAACAAAGCAGAAGGCACTTTCTCCCTGGAAAGTTGTAAGCAAACAAACCATAATAACAAAGGTCCAGGTCAATAAACATGTTGCCACAAGTCTAAGCTGGTAAGTGAACTTTGTGGTGTGCCATACGTGTGCCCTTGCATAACAAGAGGCACAATTCTGTCTTTCCTTACTCCATACAGACAGTTGACCCTTGATGCCATTTCACAATAACTTGTTCATCTGCTCATAGCCTCCAAGAATCATATATGCAGTGTTCAACACAAGCACAGCAAACTTTTAGGTCTGAAATGCTCATATATTTTTCCCTCCATCAGCTTCTTTGCCTTCCAAAATTCATAATTCACATACAAAATGAAATTTTCCTCAAGGTTCTCCTTTAAACAGAGAAATGCAAGTAGTATGCCAAAGATTCACATTTAATAACAAATTGTGAATATGATTACTTTTATGTTGACAGCATCCCTTTAAGTATACACATTTCAACTGTAGAACTTACTCTTTGTTTATCTGCTCCATAATAAAAAGGAGAACAAATCGGTAGAACAAATCTGAAAGTGGCTGCTGGTGGTAGGAGAATGCATACACAGGCTAAACTTTCACAAGACTAGATTGTTTAGAACAGCAACTAACACATTAGGGGTGGATAAAAGAAGACCTTTGGGACATGAGCTCCAAAGTCTGAGATGAACAGTAAAATCACTGGCAAAGCAACAGCTGCATCCAAGGGGAAAGAGGTGGATTACAAAACAGGGTAACTAACATTTCAGACAATCACAGCTATTATAAAGCAGAATTAGCCAGGCACTGGGTACAGATACACAGGAAATAAAATATACTGCTGTAGATACAGTTAAGCCAGCAGTTTCTAAGCTGCCCCTTTAATGCATTGCTGTATGTGCAATAAAGCCACACCTTAGCATGAATAATTTTGCTCTCTCTCACTCGAAAGCAGGATATTCTTATTGTTAAGAAACTGCATTTAGAGGACATTCCAAAGGGAACATTTACTTTTCCTGTTCAGGACCAGGCTTTAAAGAACTTACTTGAAACTGTTTTATTTCTGCATTTAAACTTATCTAAAAAAAACCCGCCCATGTTCATCTAAAAAAGCCAGTTTTGTAAAAAATTTGGAAGGACACATCATTTATGTGTAGTTTTACTCAATTTTCCTGTGATGTTTCTTGAAATCTGCATCTTCCTACATGTATTAGTCTCAAAAAAGGATACATGCAATTTTAAGCCATGTAATGCCCTAAGTCACCTGACAGCACAACAATCTCTTTCCAATTTTCCACTTGGGCAGTAACTGAAAAAACAGGTGCCTTTAAAGGGAAACAGGCTGTTCCTGCCTTTTGATCCTGCAAATACTTGAGCCTAAACAATTTTTAAACCAAAAAAGAATGTCTACTGCTGAAGAATACTACATATAAATTAACAGATAATATGGATTAGAAAATCTAGGAAACATTCTAAAACTCAAGCTAATAAAAAATCTCCGAAGTATTTTGTTAACTATAATTACAACATTTCTCCTGTTATGGGAGTGGTTCATGGAGTAATGAAGTACCATTTTTGCTAACATTTGGAATTAATTCATGACTTGATTTTCAAATAATTTAACAGTAAAAAAGGATGAGGAGTGGGAATCCACATGTGAGGGAATGTTTTCTTCTACTGAAATGTCTGTCAGCTTTTTAAAGGAAAAGATGCTCACTGACATGAAACCAAATTTTCCTCCCTTAAAGCACCAGTATTCTTGCTAGTTCAGATTTGTAAAGGGAAAAAAAAAAAAAAAAAAAGAAGAAGAATTGACTAGTATCTAGCACTTAGAAATGTCCTCTTTTTCACTTCTTTATTCTTATGGCCAAAATTGCAGAACCTGCTCCATCTTGGAAGTTTAAGACAAGACATCAGTGAACAGAGCTTTGAAAATATGATCTATACAGTCCAAAACGAATACTGGTTCTTGAGAATGACAGCACTTTGACAGGAAAGTCCAAATTGTCTGATATTAATTTTCACCAGTTAATAGCAGATGCATACTTCTTATCTCTCTTTAACACTAAATCTAGTTTAAATCCAAAATAGAGTTACTTGATTAGTAATACACATGTAGAAGCCATGCTTCCCCAAATTCCTAACAACTGCGAGAAGACAGTTATTTCTGTATTTAGTTTTAGAACAGTCCACAGGCTTGACTATTCTATTCTGTAAATTTCTCTACTCTGAGTAAGTCATACCCAAATCAAGTATTTCAGATGTCACAGTAGATGCATACACCTGAACGCAACTAATGCAAATTCTCGTCTTCTGCAGACAGAATGAGGACAAGCAATCTGATATGACACTATCTGATACAACCTACAAAAGCTGGCAGAGACATATTTGTTCAATCCTTATCCTCATATAAAATAAAGGAAGCAACACTGTATTAAAGGAACTGCTGCTTCTTACAGACAATCTGCAGTCTAACCCTGAAAAACTGGTCTTTTTGTCCTTAAAAGCAATATAAGTTAATCCTTGAAAACAATGCTAAAATTTACCTTTTCTATTTTCCAACATTCACTGTCATTAACTCAGTTCACTTCACTAGTCTTAAACCCCTGTCTTGAACACAGTGTCTTTTAAAAGTGATTTTTATAATACAGTTCTGAAAACAAACTCCATTTTTTAAAATGATACAGGTAAGCTTAGATTTAAACAGATGTGTTCTGGCTCACTTTCTCTGAATCACACCAATCCTTCCCACGATGCCTGAAGGACAGCACTTCTCATTTAGCACACACATATGTTCACAACACCCAAGCTGTACAGCAGACAGACATGAAAGCATTTTGATTCCAAAGCAGTAACTCAGCTAGATTCTGCACTCATCTATTCACCAAAATTTAGAGGTCTTACACTGCCAGTGGCTAATATTCTCAAAAGCCCTACCACTTCCTTCAATTTCCCAGACTCTTGGTTTCTTGGAAGTGAAAAAAGGAATGCATTAAGATCTTCATACACAATTACTATGTGTGCTTAATCCTTGTAAGTTTATACAAATTCAGTTTAAATTTTCAAAACCAATAAAGCTATTTAACAGCTCAAATTTTAGTCAGTTTATTTCAGGAGGGTCACAAATACCAAAAGCTCACTAAGATTTTGCTGATTCAAAGGCCTTTGAAGGCAAAGGGAACCTGTCCTTCAACTTCAATTAGCTTTGGATCAGCCTAAGTGTTGACTCTTCTGTTTCCCTAAGTTATACTGCATTGAGATCCATCTACATAGAGATTAAGCATTTTAAAATTACTTTTCCACTTAGATACACACTGAAATTGCAACCTGACTGTTTTTTACAGGCTGCTTTACAAGGCAGTAGGCATTTTCCAAACACTGAAAGGCAGTTCTTGTTCTGGAAAACTCACCTGTAAGACAACAGCTAAAGTGGGAGGAAAGGAGAGGATCAAAAATCCTACCTAACAGCATGAGCAACAGTATGGATGCAGCATGGCCCTTAAAGATGCGTTAGCAAACTAAAGCCCAGGCACAAGACATCAAAGCAAACAGGTAACAGCACTCCATGTGAACTCCTCGTGTCAGAAGGGCCTGAAAAACTCAAGAGTGCTGCAAATGGTATTAATTATAAACAGAAATAGGAAACACCTGTCAAGGATATTGTCCCCTTATTCTAAAAAGAAAACCAGCTTTCCATTAAATTAAACTGTTCTCAATCTGCCTGAATTTAAAAAATAAACATAACTATTGACCACATCAGCATGTTGCACATCAAACACAGAACAAACTATTAATTACACTAATGAGAAATATATGGATAATTTATCCAAGATCCCGAACAACCAGTCTGAGCACTCATAAAATTCACATATAGTACACATGCACCTCCCTACAATCACAATTCTGCTCTACAAGAATGGACTATAAACATGAAACTTTAGTCATTGCATCTGTTCTTTGTATTTGTCTCAAATCACATTTGTTCACATCAGTGAAAAAAATTTTCTACTGTATTTTTCCACACTGGGTCTTTGGAAACAACATGAGACCGGTCAACTAGACTCTCTTGTCAGGAACACAGCTACTCAAGAAATTATTAGCTTTATGCTGCATTGGGTCAAAGAACTGACATTGTACAGATATAAGCAACACCTGGCAAACAAGGCCTTTGTTACTGATAAAAGAAAACTGTGAAGTCAAATACCACAGCTTAGTCTGACTCCCCAGAGCAAAAAGGGCAAAGGACCCTCAGCCTTTTCCTTATGAACAATATTTAATATGGAACTGAACTTTCACAGTGAAACCCCTTTTTATGTACTTGTAGAGTCACAGCCAAACAATTACTCAAAATTGGAGGTACAAAGGTATTCACAAAGGTTAACTTCTTATCCGAGGATAGTTTTACTAGTTAATACAGGCAAATAGGCTCCTCCCTAAGTGAATGAGAGCATCTATATTCAGCTCCTGATCTAGATCATCAACTGGAAGAACCACTCCAAAGAGAGGAAATATATGGAAATTATCCTGTCCTAATTTAATTTAGACTATGAATACTGTTCCTTATCTTCACTCCCCCCCACACCCAATCCCTTTGCATTTAAAGAATAAAAAAGGACAGAAATTAGTAGAAGGGGTTCATGGTTTTTTTAAAATTAATCCTTTAAGTAAAAAAATATACTGAACATTACTATAAGCATATTTAACTAAGTTACTGGTACAGAATTTAAAACACTGAAAACCACCAAATTTGCCCAAAAGGTCACATTTTGCAGTCCTTTTTTCATATCTTATGCTTATCTTCTTTCTCTGGACTCAAAAAGCTTTACTTAGGTAATCATGGCAAGTTTACATTCTTTAAAATGTAGACATGTATTCACTCCCACATAGATTCAAGCAATATCAAACAGCAAAATCAACAGAGATGTACCATTTGATAGAACTCTCTAGATTAGGTATGTCATACTGATTAATAACTGCATGTTAATTATCAAAGGCTCTGTTCTCTCAACTGCCAAGTGAAAAAACACAGTATGAGTCTGGTTAAATTGGCTGACATTTAAGCCAAGAAAACAAATGAGCTGACTGGCAAAGCTTCTACACTTGCTGTCAGACCCATAAACTGAAAGTCTCTTTTCTATTGAAGGGGAAGGCAAAAACTAAAAGGTTACATGTATGTAGCATAAATACTACCAGACAGTCCCAGAACTCTAGATCTCGAAAGGTGTAATGAGCACTGGAAACCAAATGCAATGTCTGTAATTTTTTGAGCTTTGATTAATAATCATAAAGCCTTAGTAGAGCATTCAGGAAAAAAAATTAAAAAAAGTTGTGCACACAAAGCCTGCTGCTCCCTAATACAAAGATTATTGTAGCAACAGATGAACAACGTTGCAGTATAACTTCTGGGACAATCTTCCTCAGTCTTGCAAACAAGCAAGTCTTTGGACGAACACTGAGCAGAAAATTCCTTCTAGGTTCGAGAAAACAATGTTGGTTCTAAGACTGAAAAGCATCTGCAATCTTTTGAGAGCCTGAGCAATTTTGTCAATAAAAGGCATAGCTTTCAAGGCTGGGTTGTTTTTTTTTTCATCACGATTCAGGCACCAAATCAAACCATCTCATACCGAAGAACCTTCTCCCAAACTCCAGTAGCTCTCAGCCCAGAATCACCTGTCCTTTAAGCATCTTAACTCCCACACCAGAGCCTCCAACATTTGCTTCTTGTTGTGCTAACAAAAAATTTTTATTTACAGCCTGAAACCTAAGGCAACGAAAAGCTTTCAACTTATTTTGATGTTCTTGAATCAAGCACCAAGAGACAAAGACACCAGAGCAATATAAACTGAGATAAAAACTACAGACACACCTGTTCGGATGCACAAAGAACAAGGATACAATTTTCTAAACATGATTAAAAAAAAAAAAAACAGTTTGGCCTTTTTCTCTTAGAACAGAAATTAATTGCCCTGGGGAAGGTGTTGAGGAAACCTTATGATGGCCTACCTGGAAATCAACCACCAAGTGAGAACTCATCCCAGGAAAAAAAAATTGTAATTGTTAAGACTGCAGACAAAATGAAGACTGTTGTAAAAAATTAGTTTTCTAGCTCACAATTTTTCCTCCAAATGTCAAATTTTTGGTTTATTACCTGTTGAACCTCTATAAATATTCTGTGTAGTGTGAACACAAAAAAGCACCATCAAGCAACCCAGAAAGTCCTGACAGTAAAGCCAATCAGGCAAGTGTAAAATCAAACCCTTCCATACTTGCTGTATGTACAGCTCTGTGCCTAAGAATAATATCAAAGAGCTATGAATGGTTTATAAACATACAACTTTGGATGCAGTTCTCTTACACTTCGGTATACATGCAGAAGAAAAAAAAAAAAAACAACAACAAAAACCAAGCCAGGAAAAACAAGCTCTTTCACAATAGGGTCTGGTTTTGTATTTTTTTTTTCTTAAGAAAGAACGATATAGCAACACAGGAAGAGTTTTCACTTAGTGAATTAAGAGACCAATAAGCATCATGGTACAGAACACATTCTACAGTACTGATGACATATATGCATATTTTTCCAACAAATAACAGGTCACATAGAAGATCTGATGCACTGAAGACATTACATAGAGACACAAAACAAAAGATTAAGTAAAAAATGGTATGATAAAACTGACACTTTTGAGACATTTAATGCGTAAGATTTATCAGTCTCTTCTGTATTCTGTATTTTTCTAGAGATTCCTGATGATAATAATATTGTCAATGGTACAACTACTATTCCTGAAATACCAGAGAGGTAGAATACCTTAGACACAACTAAGAAAGCAACTACTGACAGAAACAGCAGCCTAATACAGTTTCTTATCGTCAGGCTGAGTAAGTTTAATAGCTCCACTGAGATATTTCAAAGGTAATTCCAAAGGAGCAGTAAATAAACTAATTCTTGCAATAAATAATCTTTGAACTACAGTTCAAAATCTGTTCGAATTCATGAACATCTTTTACCCAAACTCATAAACTTCTCTGATTCAGTATTTTTTAAAAACTCACAAATTATTGTCTTTTCTTCCTTTCTCCAATCCTGTCATTGGTACAACTTCAGAGATTCCTCAGTAACAAAAAATCTCTGAACAATAAGTCAATTGCAATATTTCCCTGCTGTATTAATTTTTACATAGCAGTCAAGATTGTCCCAGCATGGCACCAATTTGCTCTGTTATAGCATTCAGACAAATGTTGCTACGTCTGTCTGAAGTGTGTTCATGCTGCTGTTTAATGGTCAACCAAATATACACACATGGATCATTTCCGTATCCATTGCCAAGGATACTAAACACGTATGACACTATTCCTAATGCAAATGATTATTTAGCTGACAACCTGGGAAAGAAAGAAGAGTTTTAACATATGTTTTGCCAAGCAGCTTTGCAAATAGCTGTGTTGACAACAAGGTGGTGGCAGTATGCCCTACGAGGCAGAGAGGAAAGCATGAGGCTGCTTAAGCCAATTTAGTAACTCCACAGAACCAGGGTACTGACCATTAGTGCACATCAAATCCAAGGTAAGACTGTCCTCACAGGGAGCACTATGATAGAATTGTTGTGTACCAGAAAAATAGCCTGAAAACCTGCAGTTTTGCCTAAAGCCTATTTAGCTTAGCTAAACAAAACCTGGGATCTGAAGTAAAAGCAATCTGTGAACAAAATAAACGACAACAGCAAATGCTCTTAAGGGAAGATGCATGGGAAAATAACAAGTGGATAGGAAATAAAGTAAAGCACAAGCGTCTTCACCCACTGCAACGGGTTCAGGTCATTATCACTCCCACCACAATAACTACATACAGACTCTTCTGTCTCCTTACTCCTGCACCAACATCCTGCTCCCAAATTAAGTCTCACCAGGTGACAGCCTCACAACAGGTATTTTTCAGAGTTCAAGAAGCCAGGAGAAAGGAAAAAAAGGTACATCTTTATTTAAACATGTAAAATAAGGCAACTGCCATACATCCAGCTGGCAGAACTGTGCTTGGCTCAAGCACAAGAACCCTACCTGGAGACCAACAGATATGGAGACTAAAGATCTTTCGGTATCGCTTGATGTTCCTTTTCTTTGCCTGAGCAGATCGTTCTTCCCCGTGTGTCTTTTACACACAATCTTACATACTGCTCTTCCTCCAGGTAATTGAGGCTGTCCAGACAGAGGTTCCCAGATTCTGAAACTAAGCAGAACAATGAAAGTACCACTACGTAATCTGGGCGACTCCAGTTAATCAGTTTGAGAAGGCCACTCCCCTTCCAGACTGAGCAAACAGTCTAGCACATCAAAGGACACTCCTCAAACTTCACATTACCTCCTTTTAGTATAAACAATTCTCTACCTGGAGGCATGCAAGCAAGTTTTCTGGACCTTGAACGGAGACCAAAGGAAGATTAAGAAACAACAACGAAAGGTTATACAGAACTGAGTCAGTGACAAAACTTCAGCTGGACTCAGTAAAGGAGACAAACAGAAACCACTAAAAAAGGAAACTAAACTATGTATCTGCAAGTAAATGTCAGACCAGTAAGACAGCATTAGTATACAGGAAACCTTGGAAAGTAACAAGTATTAATGTCAGTCAATTACATTAAATCAGACACGAATAATTAGGAAATACAACCTGAAGGACATGTAGCCTCCAAATTTATTTTTAATAGAATTATAAAAAGGTAAAATAACTGTGACTAATGCCAGGCAAGCAACACTGATATCATCAACAAAAGCAGAATTTCTCTAGGATCTTCCTGCAAGCTATATTCTAAAGGCAGGGTAAGGACAGACAGATATTTTACTACAAAATTTCTGTAAAAAAACAGTGAAAGAATCAAACAGCATGTACAGAGTAGTGTTTCCAAAGATATATTTGTACTGGGCAGACACATTTGCTCTCTTTTGTTTCTCAGGCAGAATAAAGAAGCAAAATTTTATATTTATCTTCAAAATAATTTCTTCCAAAGTATAAACACTATCATTCCTCTGCTGTTAGAGCCTAATGCTTACACAGTCTCATCCTGGCAAGGACAGTGAGCCAAACCCTTGCACAGCAAACTACTTTCCATTCTAGGTGTTAATCGCGTTGCAAAGGCTGATATTGCTACTACTGTCAATAATCAGGATAAAGCTTCCAAACTCTAAGATTTGTCTCACCAACAGAAAATGTTTTATGAGAAGGTAAATTTAAATTGCTTCTTCTACATAGACTCAAATTCTACACAGAATCTTACTTCAGCATCATTTAATATTATGGTCTAATAAAGATCTGTACTGAACGTAAGTTTTTCACTTGGAGAAGTACTGAAGCAGTTTTGCTGGAAAACTCAGGGGAGAAGAAAAGAACCCTGTTATCACAATGTCACCAGATGACACACCTCTCAAAATAGTCCAGTTGAGCTCAAATCACAGAATGGTTTGGGTTGGAGGGGACCCTCAAAGGTCATCCAGTCCAACATCCCTGCAATAAACAGAGACATATTCAACTAGACCAGGCTGCTCAGAACCCTGTCCAGGAACCTGACTGTGCGTTTCCATGGATGAAGCATCTACCACCTCCTGGGCAAACTACTCCAATGTTTCACCACTCTTAGCACAAAAAATTTCTTCCTTTTATCTAGTCTGAATATACTTTCTTTTAGTTTAAAATCATCACCCGTTGTCCTATCACAACAGGCTCAAGGACAAACTGGACCACTATCCCTTTAGATGAGAGAGATGGCCAAGCTCCTCTAATTCCTTCCTCCTACCCCCACTACATTCCTTCAGTAACTTGGTTCCCATAATGCTTTTTTCTTTCTGGAGTTTGTGTGCTGGGATGGAGAGATACAGAGAAAATCCATGCTAAACTGGCACAAACACTCAAAACTAATAAGCCAGTTTAAGAGCAACAAATGTTACCTTAATAATTTATTTAATTTTCATCTATTTGGTTCTTTGTTCCTTAGCCTCCTTTGGAACACCCCTGTTGGGTTTTTTCCCCTCTATTCAACCCCTACTATACAAAGTCCAATTGATGTCATCTGTCATCTCAGAGTAAAAGATCATGTTTTGACTGATGTAACAGAAGGCCTATTTCTTTAAAAATTTAGAACATGCTACTCTTACACCAAACTACTGTTTCTATGTCAAATACTTGAGCCGATCTTGAATTACACAGTTCAACAGCCTAGGAAAACAGTATCCTTTTGCCAAAATATTCTTTAAAATAATATTACATGCATTCTAAGGGAAGCTTGTACTTGTGTTAACACCCAGGTATGCTGCCTTTCAACATACCAAAGAATAACCAGAAGAGTAACCAGAAATCTTCCCACTGCAGTTTATTTCCTTTTAATACTAGGATCCATAAGCTTGAAATTGAACAGTCCATGAAGCTTCTAGTTTTCACCTGTAGTACTTGTAGTTCAGATTTATAGCTTTACTTTCTTTAAAATTAGTCTACATTACTGTTTAATAAAAAGGAACCCAAGAAAACACCTTCAAAAGGACCAGACACCTGCCTCATTGGTAAAGCACAAAATAATCAAGTACTAGCATACCGAAATTTAAGTTGTGCATCTTGAATACAGTTTCAGCCCAACAACTGGTAACCACATCTATATTTGAAGTAAATAAAATAAGCTGTTCAGAGTGTTTTAATTATGAAAACTAACTACACTTGCTCTTAAAGAAGGTTTCTTAACTAAAAAACCCCAAATCTTTAAGATGCTGGTTATGCAATTATTTCACTCTTACATTCTGATGAAAACTTAAGAATAAAAATCTGCCAGACTGTTACCATGAAGTAAGCCTTCATTTTTTACCTCCCTGGACTCTACCTTTTCAAAACACTTTTATAACAAGACTTGAGAATGAAACTTCTCATCATCTGAATGGTAAACCAGAATGGCAGAGGCTTCTATTAGTAGAGGCACCATTACCATTCACTGCAATAAACTACAGGTTTGCTTCCCAGAGAAACAAGATACACATACAGAGTTAGGTAACTTTATGCTTGTGTATGATAACAGTAAGCAAACCTTGCTAGTTACAAAGAAATAGTGATTTTAAGGAAGGCCTGGTTATAGCAACCCTGCAACAGGGAAATAAAACTGAATTATTTCTATCTACTGAACTATGCATGCTTCCTTCTGTTGAACTGTTGACATGCTCTCTCCTTTCTGCCATTTCTGATTTTAATCATATGAAATAAACTGTTGGATTGCAGTCTAACCAATATGGAACCTAAAGGTATATATTCATACAGCAAAATGAACTCAAATCTTTTTCTTCATGGTTCATGTTATATAGGTACTATCTCTAACAGTAACCCTCTAGGCATTACCATTTCTTGCATCAGAATGACTCACTGGAACAAGCCACACCCTTTGACCAAATTTACTAGAATTGAGTGCAAATCTGAGGTTCTATTTCCAGATCTTGTTACTTTAAAAATATTAAATTTAAAAATTTTACTTAAAAAACACTACAGTCAGGTATCAGTTGACTGGATTAATCTCATGGGCTCTTTTTAAAAATTATTATTATTATTATCATTTCAAACAACTGGGACCATCTCACTGCTTAAAATTTATTGGGATATTTGTATCTTTTATTCCACACCACTGCTGACACTTACAACGTTTCTCCAAGGTCCACCTATGAACCCAGTATGTCCCTAGCACAGGTTACAAGGAACACTTTTTGAAGGGATTTTTACCAGGGTATTTAAATTAGCTTTAGATATAATCTGGGAGGTTCCTAGCTCTTCAAAATGACTGTTATTGTCTCAACAGTTCAGATTCTTCTTTCACTATGATGCTACGGTGACTATAGATGGTAAGACATTCACTTTTAGGTTTTTTAATTCAGTTGGAAAAAGACTCCACCACAGAACTAAAACAACATCATAATATAGTAAGATAATAAATGTGTACAAAAAACCTTTCAGAAATTCTGAAAAATTGTTTTGAGAGCAGCCATGAGGAGAAGGCCTTGGTGGTGTGGGTGGATGAGAGGTCAACGTGTCTTGTCAATGTGCTCTTGCAGCCTAGAAAGCCAACTGCACCCGGAGATGCATCCAAAGCAGTGTGGCCAGGAGGGCAAGGCAAAGGATTTCCCCCCTGCTCTGGTGAGACCTCACCTGCAGTGCTGCATCCAGCTCTGAGGCCCCTACTACAAGAAAGATGTGGACCTATTGGAACAAGTCCAGTGGAGGGCCACCAAGATGACCTGAGGGCTGGAACACCTCTCCTGAAAGGAAAGGCTGAGAGAAGAGAAGGCTCTGGGGAGGCCTTGTAGCATCTTCCAGTACCTAAAGGGAGCCTACAAGAGAGCTGGAGAAGGACTTTTAACAAGGGCATGTAGTGATAGGACATGCGGGAATGGCCTTATAGCTGAAGGAGGTTAGATTTAGATTAGACAGTCAGAAGAAATTTACTATAAGGGCGGTGAGGCACTGGAACTGGTTGTCCAGAGAAGCTGTGGACCCCTACCCCACCTCTGGCAGTGTTCAAGGCCAAGCTGGATAGGGCCTTGAGCAATCTGGTCTAGTACAAGGTGTTCCTGCCCATGGCAGATGGGTTGAAACTAGATGATCCTTGCAACCCAAACCATTCCATGATCCTACAGAATCAAGAGACCTTTGGATCTTCACAACTTAGCTCTCTACTGCTGGAAGCAGGGTCCAAAATGAAGCTATTTATCACGAATAAAGATAAAATAGACACAAATTGTTATGTGGTTATGAAGTACTTCTCTTCTGAATTCATTAGCTGTATTAAGAAAAGAGCAGTAGGAGAAACTTGATGATGGCAGCACATGTGGCAGGCATGAGGTGTCAGACAAACTGCAGTAGAAGCATAATCACTTTTGCTTTATACAAAAAATACAAAACATACTCAAGTTAATGAAAGTGAAGGTGGTTTCCAAGAATCAAGACCAAATTTGCTAAATTAAACAGGGCTTGCTAAAAAAAAAAAACAAAACCAATTTTCAGAGAAATAGCAAGTAAAAATATATATTATCTTGGTATACTGTTACTGAAACCAAACAAACACAAAAAACCCTGAGCAAAATCACAAACAAAAATCTTTGGAGGTGGCAAGCAACCAAGATAACATAAAAGAACTGCACAGATTATAATGATCTAAACACAATCCTAACCTCATTGTAATGTTCACTTTAACAGCTCAACCTGTACTTTGCTGTCCCCATTATAATTTATATAAAAGCTACTTCAATTGTGTCTTCAGCAGATCAGTCTTCAATTCCATTAAAGCACGTAAGCTACTGAAGAGAAATGTCATCCTATCACTGGGCAGTCTTATGGAAAAGAAAAAAAGAATCAGCTATTTTCATTGTTAGTATCATACCAATATTTAAACATTTACTGAAAAAGACTGTGAAGCAGTACATACAACTTTGTTCTTGATAAGGAAGTTACTCTGGAATCTACATTTTAAAAAGTTGCAACAAAACAAGTTCTAAAGCTAAACATCTATTGATGCTTCCATGATAAAGCAACTAGAGCACTGAAGAATTAAGTTTGAGCCAGGAACTGCAACGGGCAATGGATGACAGACAGATGCAAACCAAAATGACAAGAGAGGAGAAACTGAAGTAGAGAGAAGACTTACAAGGTATTGAAAGCAATGAGAGAAGGGACTAGAGTAAGCTGTATGTAACAAGTTCCCCCACCAAAAAAGAGGGAGAACTACAGAGATTTGATCTACATTTCAAAACAGTAAACTGGGTATTAGGCTGCCTAATTACTAGATCAAAAGCCCACACATTCACATGATGCATAGCACCAGAGTTTTCCAGCTTTCTGTATGAATTTGTTCAAAACACTAAGTATAACTGTTTCAAACCTATGCTGAACAGAGGATCAACTGTGCTACCACAGCCACCACAAAGCTGAAAAGCAGCATTGTTACATGTTCTGATCAAGTCAACAGAAGTGTTATTATTTGCTTACACTTGATCTGGATCAAGTTTGCACCGACGGATGATCCTGCAGGGAGAGTAATGAACAAATCCGCTATTGCTGTAGGTGCGGCTGTGAGCTGAGGTACAGGAGCCCACAGAGGGAGAGCTGTACTGACAGCTTTCCAAAGCAAAACAGCAACCACAAAACCCTATGGCTCCCTAAGCAGCCTTATTGCACACATCCAAGAAACACAGGTTTGCAAGAAGTCCACTTATGGGTTAACATTCTTATTTTGTATTTTGTTTCAAAAAAATCTTTTGCATCATTGAGTAAAATTTTTCCTCTTTTTTATTTCTATCGTTGACGTAATTACTCTCCCACCGAAAACATTAAAACTATCATTGACTTCCATGAGAACTATTAGACCAACGTAACACACCTCAGACTAAAAGCCTTCCTTTAAATTTCATTTGTGAATAGAAGTTTTCAGAAGTTTACATCAGCTCATGAAATTTTATAGTAAAATATGAATTTTTCTGTTTTCCAGACCTTCACTTTCCCATTTCTTAAGTGTTTTCAAGAAAAAAAAAAGTTCAAGAATCACTTCTAAGTTTAAGATCCAAGACCATCTTGAAACTAAGGCTCTGTCTTGCACAGGAACAAGCATTGTTCTGCCAAGATACCACTCTCCTCTTTACTCAGCATCATGGTTTTTGCTTTGCAAAATTAGTCAGATCTCTATGAAACGTCTAGCCTCAAGGGGTTGTTCCTTCAGAAATCACTCCTAAGGACACAAAAGACTAAACGACAAAGTTTGGGCTAGTTTGTAGTTGTGAAGTCTTCTTATAAAAATAATGCAAGAAAGAATAAAAGTGATAATGTATTTTCAACCTATTGAAAAATATGTTAATTATTTGCCACATGTAATTAGTGAACCCTTAAGTGCCTATGTCAGGTTTTAATCTTTAAAAAAGAATGACACACAAGATCTCCAGTGCTTCAAAGATCTCTGGTTTCTTTTACTGTGTACAGGAAGCCTTCGGTCAATGCAGTGTTACTATCTTCTAAAAATCACCTGAACATTTAGTCAAAGGAATGATGACTACTGATAGCACAGAAACTGGTCTAATTCCTCACAGACACAAATACATTATGCAAGCTCCATTTTGGTACTCTCTTCATTTATTCCATCCTCAAAAATGGTGGAAAGCCCAAAAATGTGATGAAACAAGAAGTCAGGCCATGAGAAACTGAAGTAAAGAATAAAGTCTAAAAAGATTTATCAAATCAATGGAATTTTGTTTTATTCAGAAATAAGGTAATATTCGAAATGGTTTTCTAACACAATTGTAACTCATCCCCTGCAGGTAAACCAACAACAGTTTCTTTCCTTTTCAGAAACAGCAAAAGACAGATGCTGTGATTGATGAGGATGCCAGCACAAAACCAACAATGCCAGCACAATGCCAACTCTTACACAGAGTAAGAAACAGAGCAGTATGCAAACCTCTCACACTGCCTAGGTAAAATTTTCAATGTGTACTGCAAATAAATTTACTGGTTTTGGTAAATCAGATATATTTTAAAGCAAAGGCAAAGCACTTGGAAGTTATTCAGTTTTAATATCATGTATCCTTTTGCTCTTAAACTGCTTGCTCTAAAAGATTAGTTCTTCTAGTCTGTTTTTAAAACTACACTTCCTTGCCTGTAAAATTAAAGTACTCCTTTAAACTATGAAGTAGATCACTAGCCAGCCATTACTCTGCCATCTGTGTCCAGTCCTTTACCTTAGATGGCCAACTTAAACTTCATGCAGTTGAAACTATTCAAAGTAAAAATATCCAAGTGTGTTATTATTTCTAATTGTCTTGTATGCTGCAAAACAATTCCTTAAATTTGAAATAACAAAAAAGAAAAGTTCAAAGAAATATGTGACTCAGCCAATTTGACAGGAACATTTGATATTTTACATAATTTCAGCATTGTCACAATGTGTATTTTTACCTGGTTTTGAAGCAACTACAACTAAAATTTCTGATACAATAAGCTACTAACCTGCAATGAATTTTTGTTTGAATCCATAAAACATGACATACATATGAATACACTAACAGTTGTACAATAGCACATTGCTGAAGCATACATATTAATAATGGAATTGATTTCTTGGAAGCAAGAAACATTCTTCTTGACTATGAAAAGTAATATACTACAGCTAAAGGCTGTATGGCCATCACTGATGATTTTCTGTTCATTTTCTCAATGCTTCACATTTTATAAAACTATTTCAACTTCAGCAAAGGAGCAACAAGACTACTTGAAAATAAATGCATTATTACTGAAGGTACAGTTACTCAAAACATTTGCAGTATTTGATCGTAATATATAAGAGCAGGTATGGCTAAACAATAGATAGAAAAAATATATAGCCGTGTAGATATAAAATATATAAAGCCGTATTAACCAACTACTTGCTCCCTGGAAGTGGACAGTCTCACCATTTTGCCACGAATGGATAAATTTAACAAGAAAAATATTAATATGACTTGCATTACCACCGTTGAAAAGTATGCCATCAAGAACAATACTACTGGAAAGAAAATAATGTAAACAATGTATCTATAAACTAATCTTCAATGAAGAATTTATTCTGGATAAATGTGTGTAGCAATTGTCAGTTCTCTGTGGGGATCATTTAAGTCATCCAGTAGACAAATTGGGATTCAATGCTAGGATGAAAGTTTTCAAGGAACTGCAACATGAAATGTGTTCAGAATAGTTATGGATCAAAATCAAACAAAGAACAGTATAAAATGGTTAGTAAGTCAATACTACAAAAACATACCCATTTTTCCTGACAATTTCCAGGACCGCTTACCTAGCTACAAATTCAGCTACTAACCTGACATCAAAGCATAAAATATGAACGCTCTTTTAGAATCCATTTTTCCCATCTTTTCCCCCATTATCTAATATATTATTATTTTACCTTTCTTAATAGCATCAACAAATATTAAAGCCACATTTAGGATTACTGAATGGGCCATTCTACGGTTCTATGAATCTCAGAATGGTTTGGGTTGGAAGAGACCTTAAAAATTATCTAATTCCAACCTCTCTGCCATAGGCAGGGACACCTTTCACCAGACCATGTTGCTCAAAGCCCCATTCAGCCTGGCCTTGATCGCTTCCAGGAACGGGGTGTTCACAGCTGCTCTGGGCAACCTGTTCCAGTGCCTCACCATTCTCTCAGTGAATAGTTTCGTCTCATTATCCCACCTAAACCTTCTCTCAGTTTTAATCCACTTCCCCTTGTCCTGTCACTGCACACCCTTGGAAACGGTCTCTCTCCACCTTTCTTGTTGTCTCCCTTCAAGTACTGGAAGGCTGCAATTAGGTCATCTCAAAGCCTTTCTCTTTTCCAGGCTGAACAATCTCAATTCTCTCAGCCTTTCCTCGTAGGAGAGGTGCTCCAACCCTTTGATCACCTCTGTGTCCCTCCTCTGGACTCGCTCCAATGGGTCCATGTCCTTCCTGTGCAGAGGACCACTGGATGCAGTGTTCCACAGGTGGGGTCTCACCAGAGCAGAGCAGAGGGGCAGAATCCCCTCCTTCGCCCTGCTGGCCATGCTGCTTTGGACGCAGCAGCCCAGGACATAGCTGAAGTTCACATCTTGCTATTCTAACAATGGAAGAAAGTAAATGGATTTTACAGTTACTCCTAGTCTGATCCAGATTCTATTTGATGGACACCACTCAGAAAAGCATTTTCAGATTCCTGAGTGCGCCTGAGAGGCAGTGAAATTTTTTTATCTTCTTCTCTCCTTTTTTTCTTCTTTTAACAAAAACACCAAAAAAGGAAATTGTGAAAGCTCTTGAAAATTGCGTGCAAGTTGAATCTGGCTGTGAAATAAAAACTAAAACAAAAAACCCTAGTGAATAACCCTCCAACCTTTCAAGTAAAATGAGAAAGAACATTGACAATGGATTAAGTCTCCCAGCCCTCCATGATGTCTACAGAAAAATTCTCATGCTTAAAACAGTGATGTTTTTTAACTGCATGTGTTTACAAGACCATATGAGTGCCTTTACAAAATCCACACCACTAAGCCAGCATCATTTAAAAATACTCTCCTTATGTAAGAGTACTTTAATGCATTTCTGCTCTTTAGCTTACTCTTCCTTGTGTGTCAAAGCTTATTTCTGATTGCACTAGATAGGCGAGGGATTAAGTTCTGAACTGCTGAAGGTAACCTTTCTGGATGTAAAGAAATAGATGTAGTCAAAATAAGCAAAGCTACAATGAAGATTTGAATAAAAAAGAACAAAATGGTAATCTGGGAGAGGCTTCTATTGAAAGCATCAGAAATGAACTACTCTAATGCTGAAATCTTGAGAAATATTTTTAGTATTTTTTTTTTCAGTTTTAGCTTTGATTGTAAAAAATCCCACTTTCATGCTAGCCTAGATTGTTTAAACATCAGCTATAAATTTTTATTAAAAATAAAAATAACTGAAATTGTACAATTACAAATGAAAAATTGCCAAAAAATGGGAAGAATTTCACAGATCTATTTTTAGTGTTGAGAGATGCTGAGCGAATTACGTAGGAAATCCTACCCTTTTCAGGATACGTAGGAAACACGTAAGAAATCATATCATTTTTCTGAAGTTCCCAAACTTGAGTCAAGTAAGTTATTGTAAAGAAGAGCTGAAGAAATTAACAGGGATCACAGCAACGATATACACAATCAAATTCCTTTGAAAAATAAAGATCACATTGGATTCAGTTTTTTTGGTGAAAATCTGTAACTTGCAAATCTAACAAATTGTAACTTAGCAAATCTGGAATATTGAATCAATTTATCAACCATCAAAATATTCAGCCCAAGTGCTGATTCCCAAGAATCAATAATTATCATATAGACTGGAAAACCAAGAGAAATATGTTAATATTTCACCTTAACCTTAAAAATACTATGAGTTTTCTGAATCTAAATATTTGCAAAAAAAAAAAAAAATTACAAAAAAAGAGTAATTTTTCTTCCCTCTCTATTTTTGGTAAGTATTTGTCTTTTCCATATAAACTTAAATCTAAATCTTGCCATTAGAATGATAATATGAAAGTCAACTAAAGCTAAAAGTCATTGTGCTTGTGGACACTGTTGTCTAGAGAAAAACAAATTAACCAAGCTAACACATAAATAAAGAAGAAAAAAGGGGAAAAGTGGCTTCTTGAAAACCAATTACCTGGCTTTCCAGACACGAGGGGGGTGGGGGGGAAAGCCTGGTTCACAGGCAAGAAATTATAAGCAATTTTCTCATTCAGTAGAATAAAGTGTCAGCAATGTCACACTACCTGTTTTCTAACATAACTCTTACCAATGATTCAAATGGAGATCGTGATCACTGAAGCTCATAACCACTTCAGCTCATACACTTCCCTGATAAGGATGTTTTAAGCTGTCTACCCCCACAAGAAAAAAAAACCCTATTAGCATAACAACACTGGAGAGAAAGGAATAGCAGAAGGATTGTGAAATATTACTTCCCATGTAACATTTTGATATTGCTTATTTCAGGACTTACAGTGGAATACTTTCATTTTAGATTTGAAAACTTGTAATTTGGTAGCAGGTGATGACAATCCAACAAAACACAGTTTTCAAACAAGCTCTTGCTTTGCACAGCTTCAGCAAACATCTCAACTTCAGCATGACATGGACTATTTTTATTCTGTGTATTTAGACCGTATTTTCAAATCGTGTAACAAATTGTTGGAGTGAGGGGAAAATAAACATTCACTGACCGCTTGCTGTCATAGATTGTGAAACAGTTTAATTGTTAAAAAAAACGTTGACTCCAGTCTCCAAATGTTGAAGTTAAATGGAACACTGAAAAGTGAAAGGTTTTTAACCCGCACGAAATAAAAAACTTCAAGTCATGGGGGAAGATGACTGGTAAGACTCCATAGAAAGTTTTATAATATTTTTTTGCAACCACTTCCAACAAAAGGCTTCTGTCAGTAGCACTGTGCATACCAATTACTTCATAGCCAGCTCAGGTATCACTGCTGCAGTGACTGCAGTACACACAGAAGACAATAAAAAAGATATGCAATCCACCACAAACTATTTCTCCTCATGCTTTTGTTTAAATTGTTGCTACGTACACTGCCCTCACAATTAAGCTGAGGCACAAATAGAATTATAAGCTTTCATAGTTCAAGATTTTACTGAGTTTTTGAAGTGCCTTAGCCTCTTGCAATGAAGCAACAGAGGTATCAGGTGCTTCAGAACTACAGGTAGCTTTCCATTCTGCCTTAATCAAATATGTAACATCAATACATGCAAGTATCCTCTGCCCAGCAACATCAGTGCTGCCTGGCCCCCTAAAGATACCACTATCAAGAATAGAGTAATTTTCTCACCTAAAGAAAGAACTGCTGTCTTACAGAATCAGTGATTAATCTGGCCTATTTCTTCTCACATTTATTTTGATTTTAGCTTCTATCCCTCTCCAATTTTCTCTTTTTTTCCTGGGTGTAGGAGGAAATCCTACCCTCTGCTGACAAAAGAGATGGTAGGATGTAGCCATTACTCATGAACTAACAAGACAAGCTCCTCATTATAAAGCAAAAATTTAAGAGAACCTCACTAAGGAGAAATACACACACTTTGCTTCAGTGGCAGTAGGGATGAAAATACATTTTGGACTCCCCACGAGCTGTAACTACATTGTCAACAATGCCTCTGCCATCACACATCTCACATGCTGGAAATCTGGGTAAGAAAGCACAAATGCTGTACGTGTATTCAGAGCATGTTTCCTAGACTCACACCAATTAGTTCCTTCCCTTCTGTTTCCTATCGCTTGAATAAAAACATTGGGAAAGATCCAAATAATGACATTTTGACAGCATAAAAGCAAAGACAGTCAAACATTACCAAAGCAAATCTGAAACAAACCAAGCATAGAGGGACGTCTTTTCCCAACACCTAATTCCCCATTATATGCTTCCATGAACTCCAATCAGGTCCTTATAACAAAGACAATATGACTACCACATGCAACATAAATTCTGTAGGTACAGATCAACTACCTTCCCAAGAATTAATCTGTACGTGTTAACAAGCTTGAAGAACTTCATTAAGTATGAAAGACTAAGAAAAAAAATACTGAACCTGCAAACGTAACTATAGGCAGCTTGCAGATCTCAGAGGCATCTAGCGGACAGCACTCAAGCAGATATATTTATACTGCACCTGAAAAAGCAATGCCTGAAGAGCAACTTCCCCCTTCAACAAGGAACAATTAACACAGTCACATAGTTAACTTCTGAGGTAAAGTAACTAAACATACAACTACCTGATAACCTGCTAGAAAAAGCTCTAAGCTTCGAATTTAAAAACTTTAGCTACTTGTCTCAAATTAGACATCAGAGGAAAAAAAATGGCAGAGTTCACATGCTGAATGTCAGTGACACACACTGAGTCAGGATGCCCTAGGAATACGACTGACTGATCTAGATGAGCTGCCCTTTTTCCCACATCCATCTTCCACATTCTTGATCCCTCTAACAAGACTTCAAAATAAAAACCTCTATAATTCTATTAAAGAATCTCCCCTCTGAGGGTTAATACAATTATCTTTGATTTGTTTTTCAAATATATCATTAAATTTGCATTCTGAACATTCAAATCTGATTTACAAAGCAAAGAAAAGTTGGGACCAACTCTTTTAAAGCCTATTCTTGCTACACATACTCTCTGCATGCTGTGGGAATCTATTACAACGGAGTTACATACATCAGGTATCCTACTTCATTCCACACTATATTAGTTCTTGCTTACTATTGAAACATGACAGAGTTATAAACAAGTACAGAAGTCAAGGAGAAAGTACTTTTAGTTGATTAGAAATTCCAATATAAAGAAAATTAACCTTATAAAGGCTCATGAGTATCCCAGCAAGATGATGTAAAATATCAAAATACAGTAGTAAACTTTCACTTGGTAGAAGACTTTTGAGATTAAAAATCCCCAATCCAAAGATTAATAAACTAAGCTACATACACGTGGCATCCCGATGCAGTTAGTATATGCAGAGACTAAGTAAATATTGTAAGGCAAATGTGAGGATTTATAAACACTTGAAATATCTTGTATCAACTCTTTGAAATAATTGTTATTATATATTCTTCACAGGAATACAGAGCAAATTGAACATCAAAAAAAATAAGGGGGGGGCAAAGAATTGAAACAGATACTTCCTGTCATACTTACTAGCAAGACACCTGAAGCTAAACTTTCCATTCTCAGGTGTAACAAACAAGTGCAATTGTAAATACCATGCTGAACCCCTTGTACACAAACATTGAGTATTCAAAATAAAATAAAAGCAAGAACAGGGATCAGAGTCTGCTACTATCAAAACAGTATTACTCTATCTACAGCTCAACAAACTTCTGAAGCTTAATTTCTTGTGCAGTTCATGTTTTGCAAACCACCAGCAAAAGTTCTCATTGAATCTATTTCCTTAAGACAGCACAATAAGCCCAAAATCCACTTGTTTTGGTATGACTTAAAGGATTGACATAATTTGTTTCACAATTTATTATGATAATTGAGAAATGGTTCAAAACAGTTTAATTATGTATTATACTAGCTGACATTTATTAAAACAAGATGAGGTTATGCATGAGGAGTAAGGGTAAAAGAAATGTTTCTTATTAATTAGGCTTGCAATGAACAGGTTTCATGGGATCACTTAATTTATGACCAAAGTCTAAGTATCCTCTATGAGAATTACCTAATTTAATCACCAAGTCAACTAAAAGACCTAAGCATCTGCCTCTGTTCTGCAGTACACTACATGCACTTTGCAGAGCACCTTGGAGGACAAATTGAAAATGTGCCATTTTTTGGAATGTACAGGTCTGGTCTGATGAACAGCAGTCTGACACGTTAATGCTTAGGTCAATGAGCATGCACAGGAAAGAGCTTCGCAGCATGTAACCCATGTAACAAAATGAGATGACAAAACATGAACTCTCTAAACGTCATGAAATTAAGCTCCCACTCAGAGAGAAAAATCACAGCATATTTACCACCCTGTGTGCTATCCCCCTATCATGGGAGCCCTTTGAAGTCTGCAGGGCAGGAAAGCTGTCCTGGAACATCAGGTGATGGAAAAGGCCATCTTTCTACTCCACCCTTATGACCATCACACTGATGGAAAACACAAGTGTACGGACAAGGCTAAAGCAAGTTATTTTCAACCTCATGCAGAGTGCAGCAGGGGAAAAAAAGAATTTACTCAAGTTGGTTCAGCTTCAGAATAGTCTTCTACTAACAAACAAACACATGCACAGCCCCATCCAGATTTTACATATAAAGACATTTACCAGCATCACTAGAGCAGGCTTAGAATCAGTTTTTATGCTGTATCTGTAGCATAGCCAGGGATAATACCAGGCATAAATGCTCAGTTCAAGAACCTTTTTTATAGTACCACAGCAATGTTTTTGTTTGTGCCTCACATTACAGCTTTATGAACTAAACCCAGAAGTCAGAGTAACAAAGATTTGCTACTTTTTATATGGACAGGTGGAGTTAACCACGATAGTATTTAATAACAATGGGATCCCATCCATATTGGTACGTAACCTAGACAGTAAAGACATTTGGAGGTGACAGCAAACACATATTTACTTCAAAGCTCTTCTACTCTTAAACCACAACTTCTTTTTATCCTTAAAACAAGTATAGCTCAAACAGATGAATACCCTGCAAATGAATGTTCATTCTCCTGTAGCCCACACTATTCTCAACCTAGCCTCTTTCCTAGAGAGCTCTTTACGTTGGTACCAACATTAAGTTTTAACTGAGTGCATGTCTGCCAGCTAGGAAGACAAAATTAACAAGTTAGTGAGAATACAGACAGGAACATGAACTCAAGAATTTACCTGATATCACTAGTTGAAAGGAAAGCATTAAAGCAACAATTTAAGATGCTTTTCTGAGCTTTAAAGTAGCAAGCTAGTTTTATCATTAAAGAATGCACCCACTAGAGGCACCAGAAGGGAAGCCATGGTGGCCACATCACCCTCCATGGCACTGCCAGGCTATGAGGACCCCGGTCCCCACCACGCCCTGACCCAGTCAGTCTCAAACCCTCCAGGACAGGAATGTCACTCCCACATACCTGTATTCCTAGAGAGGTACGACCTCTTGTGAAAAAGACTCAAATTTTGGTTTTAATTCAGATTATTTATGTTGATCTGATTGTATAAATAAAAACATCTCGAAGACATTTCTATTTTCTTAAACAATCCTAAATTAAGGTGCATCATTTTGTTTAACAGTATATCACATGCTACAGATCAGGTTAATTTCAGCATTGTACACCACTTCATACAAAGAAAGTTCACTCCGCCCTTTAAAATAAACAATTAACTTTGAATAACTACCAAAAGCTGTTTAAAGGCAACCTTCTCTTTAACTCGACTAGGTGAGTAATACTGCTGTTTTGAGATTGGATATCTAAATTTGAGACATCAATTTCTTTCAGAAAAGAACAGTATTTTTAATTGATTTAGTGCTTATATTAAACTTCTACTTTAGCATGAAAAAGACTTTAATATTCTTTATCTGCACAGCGGGTAATTTCAAAAAGTGGTCCATGCAGCTGAGAATGTAAACATGGAGATATTGCTGATGACAGCACTTAGGTCTTAAGAGAATTCATTTACTCTCTCAAGTGCTGCTAGACAATTCTGTGTAATGAGCAGTGAAAATACTGAATGAAGTATTTATGATTTACACAGTACAAATCATATTCTGATATGCCAGACATGCATTTATAACATGCCCAACATGCATTAACTAATCATGAAGTGTGCAACAACAGTAACTGCAGAAACTGCTTACGGAACATGCTCTTGCATGTATGAAGAATATGTGGTTGCCTTTCTTTACATCTCATTTGCTATATACAAATTTCACCCAGGCATCAAATTGCAATTTTAAACCTCCTCCTCCCAATATACATGAAAGTTTCAGTAAGGAAATACCTGAAACTTTCATTGCACCTTTCAAGTAAGAACAATTTCAAATACATCATAAGTAGGATTTTCAATAGTCCAAAATCTAAAAACAGGTCACATTTATTAGAGCTACTTTCAGACTCCTTAAGCAAAACATACAAAGGCCTACTAATGCTTTCTATAATGCTAAATACCTTCGGTTTTCTACAAGGGCAGAATTTCTACCTATCTGCCTTTCTCTTTTCTATTAATTTAATTAGCGTTTAATCTATGTCATATTTCCTCCTTTTACTTGTCTGAATTTAAGAGTTAGATAGCACACCATTTCAAAAACAAAATTCAACATAAAACCCCCCTTCAACGTAATAGATAGACTAGTCCCTAAGCAGCGTTTTGAAATGACACAGAACTAAATAATTCCACGGGGCAATCTTGTACTGTTTTCACACATAGCTTTCCCTGATCAGAAGCTGCCAGTTTCCATCTTTATTACAACAGTACAAATTCTTACAGCTAATCTCATGGAATTATTTCAGTAAATAAATTGCTGCACAACCTATGCAGCAAAACCCAGAAAAGAGTAAGGAAAACCTGGGCTGAGATAAAGATTCTATAATTCACTTTGCCTCTCAGTGATTTTGGATGCCTGAAGTAACACCAAAAACATCAGATCTGAGATGTGATCAACATGGCAGATAAAAATATTCAGAGGGCTCTTCAAAATTCCAAAATTAAAAATCTAAATTTCACATTCAAATATTAGTCATTTCCAGTAGCAGCCAAATTCTAAAAAAGACAAGGACAAAAACCTAGGTAAGTTGCAAAGGTTTAGTTATATAAAAATCTCCAATTACTAAAGAGCATACCCCTACTGATGAAACACAGCACTTCCTAAAATAGAGACAGACAAAAAGCAGTAGCAAAACTGTTAAGGAGAGAATCCACTTTTGGTGTTTTAAACCTTATTAATGGAATTCCCAATATCTAACTTTCATACTCTTAAAGCTTCAAGGCACTGAAAAAAGAGAACTGGTACAAAACATTTCATAACCTAATCTTGAGCCCAGCACTCCATTCGTGGGTAGAGATGCAGACGTGAACAGTGTTCTACTGAAGGGCTGGTCAATGAAAAATTGTGTCAGAACCCTGGACAAGATTCAACCAGTGTCACTGTGAGACAATGCATTAGCACACATTAAACACTTCTTATTCTCAATTCAATCTCTTCCATCATAAAACTTTTGAGGCTGCGGAGCATGGGTCTGACATCAATCAACACCATTCAGTAATCACTTCTAGCTTCTCTACAACATTGTATTATTCAATCTACAGTGTTTCATGACCGGAATCTAAAAAAAAAAGAGAAGAAAAAAGAATACCTGGATACATCCCTATTGGCCTACTAGAGATCAAAACATTTAATTATTCTTAGAACAGATAATCAGCATGTATCATGAATAATACTGTACACATGATCTCTCAAAGAAAACTTGCATTACAAGGATCTAAGAGCAGAGGTACTTGTGTTTCACTAGATAAACATAAATGTCTGACTTTTTACATCAAAATACTGTTGATATTTGCACAGATAGCAGAGCCTTAAGCAACCCCTAGGTCGTCTTCTGGCTTAAAATCAAAAAAAACTCCAAACCAAACCAGCAAACTAAAAAACCCCACAAACACACACTAAAAGCTAAACAAAACCTAAAAAAACCCAAGAAACAACACCACACCAGATTCCCGTTATTTCACACAAACATACTCCAGTAATATCTGATTCTGGATGAGTGCACAGAACACTATGCCCTACCTGAAAAGCTCTCTTTTGGTCCTAGTTATGCACTCCTTCCCCCATTTCTGACACCTTCTGTCCCCTCTGCTACCCAACAAAATCACTGCTAACCCTAAGGTTTGGTTCAAAAATACAACAGAGCTACTCATCCAAAGATGGGAAAGGGACATTATTAAAAATAAAGATGTATCTCTATGCTGTAAAACAGTGCAGCTTTTCTTTGTTTCAGACTGCTTAATCAGAAAGCTTCCCAGACTTTCTGATAAAGAGGTATAAGTCAGTCCAACTGGAATAATATTACTACTTAGCAGAAAAAGCAAGGCTTGTGCACATTGTGGAACGAGCTTTGACAGGAGTTAAACAAAATGAAAAGACCATCATAAAAGTCTCCCACTTATTCTTCCAAAGCCCCTTATGACCATAGAGAGGCAAACATTTATAAACTAGAACATAGCACAACACAGCAAAATACCACGAAAAACTTTGGAAGAATATTAACATACATAATTTTCTTTATCCATCTTAAACCTTTGAATACAAGACAAAAAGAAATCTATTATGTCACAAGGATCCACTAACAGTTAAATATATTACCTTTGGGGCGTGGCTCTTCTCATAAAAGTGACTATACAGAAAAGGAATTTTCTCTGTCAACAGTTTTGCTTCCTGTGCTTTATCAGACATTTGAGGCTTTTTTCCTCCTTCACTGACAAAGACCTTTGTGGGGTTTTTTTTAAACAGCCTACTAACTGAAACCCTGCATATCAACCGTAGTCAAGAGAAAACATTCCCTATATAAGACAATTAACAGGGCTGTTTTCCAAGTCTGTGTTTCGGATCTAGCTGGAAGCAGTGAGGTTACATATTATGTTAGTCCTGTATAACATAGGACTGGAAGAGGCCCCATGCAATTAACTACACTGAGACATAAAGCATTAATGTAGATTAAATAATCCAGGTTAGATTCATTTACATTGGTATAAATAGACAGAGAGCAAGATACCATCTAGCCATAAAAAAAGGAAGAGCTAGGCCACTGTGTTAGTAAAAAGGTGGCTTAGCAGTATTTTACAGATATACTATCTTTGCTTCTCCTTGATTTTTTTTCTTAGACATATTTAGGAGAATCTATGCCACTAGGTTTTCAGACACTGTCAGGGTATTATTTCTATTACCAGCTCTCTGCAGACAACCCCACTAAGGCTGATTTTCAAAACATCCTCAGCACCTATACCCTCAAGATCAGTATCTTAAAGAAGCCTCAAGTTAAATAACCAAAAATTGACATAATCCATCCCTACATACTTCTTTAGCTAGTGATGCACTACTTTTTATGAGAATCGGCCAATGTCACTACACAAAACCTGCTGCAGTTATATTTTAAAATACGTTTAACAAATTATCCAAACTAGCATAGAACTTGGCAAATAATGTCAACCAATCCAAGGAAATAATTCTCAATGTATAAGAAGGGTGATTCCACATCCTATCTTCCAAGTAAAAACAAACAACAAACTCGGAACTAAGATAAAATTCCAGCTACCAAAAGCAGATATGACAATCCAATCATGTAAAGATGCAAATTTACCATTAACTTAATGCAGTACAGTATTATTAAAAAGTCAAGAATGAACATTAACTGCAGGTGTAAGATATGCTCAGAACTTCACTTGTCTTATTTTATCACAGAGCACATATATTCAAAGAACAAGATTCTCCTACTACAAAAAACCAGATCATTTTTATTTGTCCTTCCAATCCTAGCTTCTGAAATTGCCAGAAGACATAACACGAACACAGTTCATTTAGGAACTTATTTCAATATTAAAATATACTATTACTACTACTATCACTACTACTCACATGACTAGAATTTTAATTCATGCTAAGCACTTGCAAGCAGGAGTGATGAATAAAGAAAAATCTGCATGTTTTATTGCTTACATATTAAAAGACCTAAATGCATAAATGGGGGAGGTGGAAGGGGGTGGGAATTGACACACTTCATCTTTAGGCACCTGAGGCACTCAAGAGAAAGTTTCATACCAGTGCTGGAGACACTTTACAGTTTCCCACCACCAGTAAGAAAATGCTTGGCACCACTCCCCAGCCCGTCTCTCTCTTCCTTCTTCACCATCAACTCTGTAATGCAGACAGGTGTGGAAACCTCTTCAGTTTACTGATGCAACAGAAACGATTCTGAAATAAGCATTTAATTCAACTCAAACTGTAATGCTGTAATACAAAAACAATGGTTCTTATGGGCTCCCTCCAAGGTAAATGTGGAAAGAGAGGCAGCTCTGTATTAAGACCCTTGGATTACTCTGAACCTATTTCTCTCTACTGACTACAAAGATATGCATTAAAAAAATGCACAATGCAAAGCAGTCAATCTGGTATAATTCATATTTTAGATGCGAATAACTTATTTACTGAAAAAAATTTCAGGTTTTATCTACCCACTGCTAGAAACAGATGATTAAGAAGAATATAGGTATTTTGTTAAGACACAGCTACAGGTGAAAATGATCACTAGCTATCTATTCATGCCCAAATTAACTTTTAACAGTGACAAACAACTAACGACT
Organism: Aleadryas rufinucha; assembly: GCA_013397815.1. Lineage (NCBI taxonomy): Eukaryota > Metazoa > Chordata > Aves > Passeriformes > Aleadryas > Aleadryas rufinucha. The sequence continues at coordinate 140,785 of VZTH01017837.1, read as the reverse complement.
TAAATCCTTCAACTAATGTCTACCTCTTCCACTACCAGAAATATTCCCAAATACCACGAAGCCAAAACTCCTATTACATAAAACCACCAAGAACAATAAAACAGAAGAAAATGAAAAAGCCCCTTTTAAAGGAAGCAGGTTCAGAATACTTAATTAACAGCACTGAACACATTATATTCTACACACAAACCACACTCAAACACATTTTAAAATACGATGACTAAACTTACTACCAAAGCATATCAAATCCATATCTTCAGAACTCATAATCTACTTCGTATTGCTTCCAAAATACTAAAATTGCATAATTCAAGAAGAAAGGCATATAACTACTGAACAAACTAATTAAAATACAGCATTATGTTGTTTCTCCCATGCAGCCCAGAAGGGAAAAAAAACCCAAACAAACCAGCTATGCTTAATAACCAAAGGCCGCCTTCTGACTAAATACGTTTTAAAGCAATTCTTTGGCTTATGGCTCAAACATTTTTGGTTTTGAGAATTATACTGAGATGTATCAGAAACAAGCCTCCAAAAACGTTTAGGTTAACTGTATTCCCTGATAAACAACCCAGAATTACGAGCAGCAGGTTTAAAAATACTGTGACTTGTGCAAATGGGAACACTGTTAAGCTGTTTATCCTGTTTAATCCTGGAGGTAAATAGCATAAGCTTCAAAATATTTTGCTTCTTTGCCACAACCTACTGAATCACATTGACAAAGGTAATGAAACATTATGGAAAACCTTACATTTTTGGAATTGCCTCTGAAATTCCTTTACCTGAGTATTGTACAGGTCATTATTCTCAAGAACACTGAGTGTAAATTTCAGGGATTTAAATCCAAACAGTGGCTTCAGTGATGCCAATGATTAGAGGTGATCAATTCTTCAGAAACAAAATAAGGACCCTGCACCGCTCCACTACTGGGCCCCTTCCAAATATGAACACTATAGTTATTAAGTCATTTTTTTATTGTTGCATCTTCCAAATACTTTCAAACTCCTACTGTAGCTCATTTTCAGCTTATTTAGTTCCGTTTTTAAATATTATTTTCCAGAAAAAAAATATTTTTAGTTTCCTTAGATGTCTGTCCTCCAACACTGATTTCCACATCAAAAATCCTATTTCATTTCATAACTCTCACCTCAAACATATACCCATATTAAAAATTAATAATATACTTTATAAAATATAGCAGTAATTTTTTCCACACTGTCCCTTCTTAGCTGGTACCAAAGTAAGTTTTTGAGCTGCTGTTTTACACATCATTTTTAGAAGACTTTAATACAGCATATATGATTGATATATTTAGCAGCTGAGCACCTCCTTTCCTCTCTGTACACAGGAAGTTTCCCCTCCCATCTGCTCAGGATATTTAAAAAAATAAATAATTACAAACTGCTGTTTTTCCATCGATACTGCAGAAAGTGACTATTATTTACCTGTAAACACAAAAGTAAAGCTGAACCCAAACACACAATGTAACCTGCACCACTTCCCTGACAGAGTCACAAGACACCTGCTGGTACAAAGGCAGGAGTGTGGGGATGAGAGCAGCAGCCAGCAAAAAGCCACCGCGGCTTTGAGCGATAGCGCCAGAGTTATGCCAGGTTGAACTTCTGTGGAGCAACTAAGTTATTCACAGGCAGCAGCAGCTCAAGCCTAGTCTCCCACAGTCATATAGGAAGTCTTTAGTTTTGTATTTGGGTTTCAGAGCAAACATAAATAAGGTGAATTATGAAATAGTTCCACGATTTACAAGGAGACGCTTGAACCATTTAGTAGGATATTTATGACACAGCTTTAAGACTGAATAGCAGCTAAGCAGGCAACAAGCCCCCTGCACATACTCTACTGCTGTTTATGACAACCACATCCTGACAAAGAGAGAAAGGACAGAGGAAGCTGCACTGGCAATAAACTAACGACAGACTGAAAAAATGCCTTTTCATTTTCCCCAGTTATTTGTATATAGACACATCTTTTTTGGCCTACACAGAATATTTATGAATTCTGCATCAAGAAATTCAACTTCATTTCAAGATATACAGAAAACTGATGGAAATATAAAATGTAATCTATTATTTCATAACCGGTTTTTCTCCTCTTGTGTACCTCTGATTATATTATTGATTACTATATTTTCAAAATAAAAGCTCTCCCTAAACCCCACATACTGAATGCAGATCAACACTTAGTATCTGTTCTGTATTATACATTAGAAACTATTCCAAACATTTACAAAATAAATACTCAAACTAAAAGCTAATATTAATAGCTGCATATATTTGATTTAGTTACAAATATAACTAATTTATTTTAAAAGTTAATACACTGTATTCAATCTTTTAAAGCCTGATACAAAATACTACATCAAGTAAACAAACAGGAAGCTGCCATTTTTCCAAACATCCACCCTGCGCTAATGACCCATTCTTCAGTATCTATTGTTTTCCCAGTTTTCTGGAGCTACAGAAATAATGAGCAATTTTCACTGACTTTCACTTCATTAGTGGCAATGCCCAACAGCTGACACTGAGCAGGTTTCCCAGGGCTCCTTCAGGAACATAATTCAACGATGAGGAGCCCTCATCACACACAGTTACGTAACGGCAACTATTTATAGTTAACCACTTGATTCACACTATCCACTGGGTTTTAAACCATTTCATATGTTGACACTAGATCTATCATTTTAGTTCCATAATCAAACCGCCACGTAAGAGCCAAGTAAAAAAATTCAGTGACGCCTGTCTGCAATATCAACAACATACCACACGAAGTATTTAATCTTATCAAGAGAACCAGACGTTAATTTCACAAGATTGGTCCTCTATAAATATATGCTGAGCAACAGTTGTTTTCTTTGCTTAATCTCCCACTCAGTCAACATCCATTACTATGCATATAACTAACTTCCAAAACCACTGAAAGAAACCTTAGTTGTGTTGAAATTACATAATTTCTCAGTGTTCTGAGACATACTAAGATATATGACCAGCATTTCCACTCCAGAAAGTTCCCCACCAACTTGTACAATTCTGACTGCACAACTTCAGTTACAGCTGTTTAACACCTTCAGGTTCTCTTAGGAAATGCCTCAGAGAACCACATATGACTATCAGCTGGTTTACTTATGAATATAACATTATTTCATGAATATCAACCTACTCTAAACATCTAAATGATAACATTTTCTTTAGCTTTTCTAACTGGTTAATGGCTTTGTTAGAATTCAATTTCATCCTAAAATACACCGAATTGCAACAGTTGGTGACAGCATGGGCTTTCCTCATCACAGCCTTTGGCCTCTCTTAAAAATCTTATTAATTTATCTCAATGTCAATTTCTTTACATTTTTGTAAACTGGCTTCTTTAAATTTTTTGTAAACTAACCTACAGACCATTGTAACTTTTTAATCCAAACAAGTTTCTCTCAATTACAGAACAACACTATTGCTGACGACTAACATTCTTTGATAATTCTCAGTAATCCATATTTTGCAAAGATATTTATTTCAGTGAACACCAATTAAATGTAAACCTCACAAAATGTTAACTTTAATGACTGCTGTATAAAGACACCTTGCACATACCTGAACAACATCCAAACAAAGATACTTCCAGATCAGTAAGATAAGAACAGAAGTCAGAAATACTTGGGAAAAGAAATTTCTGAAAGACCATACAGGTTATGACAGTTGTCTATGATATTACTGTTTAAGTACAGCTACATGCCTGCAAAATGCTCTAATCCACTAAACAAAGAAGAGGATGTCATGATTCTGACAACTTTAACACAAACTGAAAGCATCCAAGCATCCTTAGTGAAGCTGACAAAATGCAGACGTTAAAAAACAGAAACCATTGTGCAACTCCACCAAACCTTTGAAAACAACAGCAGTCAGAGAAAGGAGTACAATTACGAGGTACAGATAATAATTAAATGAAATACGATTAGAGGGCACAGGGTAACATTCACTTAGGCAAAATACCTAAAAAGTTCAACCTAAAATCAAAGATAGGCAAGAACTGTAGCTAGGAGTGCAACTGAAAGACGTCATTTCTTTGTTTTGGTATAATAATACAGCCCTGATCATCATAAAATACGCAAAACTAGTTGTTCCAGAGAAGATAAATAAAAAAACAAATCAAAAAGGTCATAATCAAAGCATAAGATAAAACTGTCCGTCAGCTCACAGCATTTTTAAGGTATTACTGAAATAAGCAAGCAGAAAATTGTCCTGAAATTCAGAGAAGCCTTTGAGTGTTTAGTTAAAAATGTTATAAAGTTGGTACTTTTCAGTCTTCTTAAAATCATTTTGCCTAATTCTGTCTTACCACATGAAAAATTAAAATGCAACTCGACAGCTGTTTCTTCTGGTGTTGCATTGATGATGCTGCTCTATCACATTTCTTTTTTCTCCAACATTTGTGCTTATGCACAGCACCCCTGATAAACTGATGTTTCCTAGTGAATGAAATTTCTAATCCTTTAAAAGCATGCATTACACCACAAAAGCCCAAATATGTCAGTAAACCACTGTTACAACGATTTCAAGTGTCAATGTGTCTATGGTACTTTATAATATAGCCAGGCATAGGGTATAATGATTTCCAAGGATGTGGCTAAAGCCTTACTATCCAAGGACTGAAGTACCAAAAGCTGGTCCAATGCAAATTACCTGATTTATGCACCCATTATGGTCACTGTTTTCCATGTAACAGGATCACAGAACTAAAGAACTCCTTTTTTTCTTTCCCAATGTTTTTCTGCTCCAAGCTGACAAATCAGCTCAAGTACAAGTCTTGTTCATTCCTTGTGACTACCAGTGATTTAAATTGCTGTTTGTAAATGTTCTAATTAGCCAGTTCTACTAAACTCTAGAGTGGACATCACTGTTAAAAGAAGTTCAGGAAGCCAACAACTCTGGAAGAATTGCCAATCCATCAAGTTAAGAATGAGTGTATATGAATTTGTATTCAATAGAGAATTACAAAAAGTCATTTGTCCAAACAAGCATTAACTCTTATTCTTCAGATAAAAGTTGTCAAAAGTGCATCATGACTCTTCACAAAATACACAGGAAAAAAACCTCATCCCACAGCATTAGTGTGTGTTTCTGGAGAAAGCCCTGTTTCATGGGGAAAAAACGTTACCAGGGCCCAAAAGGAATAAATAACAGGATAGAAAATATTCGGAGTTTCAAAAGCCCCCTAGGCCTAGACTTACTTTTAAAAAAGTGATCAAAATATGTAAATATAAAATGCTTTTACCTCTATCATCCAAATTGCTACATCAGTATGTGAAAAGGCACAAAAAAACACCCACAAACTCGCTTCTTACACTCAGAAGGAAAAAGCCATTGCTATGATTATGTGCACTGCAAAATAAAGCAGAGATTTCTAACAATAGACTGGTTTAGTTATTTCTTTAGATGTGAACCATAACTGCTGAGTAAACATTTGGCATTTTAGTAGCCTTTTTACATGCTAAAGTTGTAGTGTATTATATAAAATTCTGAACTGCCACTGATTACAGTTGTGTCCAGCTGCCTCAATAGCTATACAAGACTTGCTGCAGAAATAAAAAGAGTAAGCATTAGAAAGCATCCAGCTAACAAGTTAAGATACTGTAACTTAAGAACTGTAAGCAACATTTAGTGAGTTTATGCTACAAAAAGCTTTATCATTATTGAGCTTGATTTTTAGACATGATCTTGTCCATTTTCATATCATACCATATAATGCATTCAATAAATACACAACTACTATAGCCAACTTTTTAAAATACAGCTCATTAGCTTTCTTGGACAAAAACCAGAAGCTGATTAGTACATGGAATATCAACAGCTTCCACTAAACATGAAAAGAGGGTCAAGAGCAAACTCAAGTAAAGATTTTAATGTAGACTGTTCACTGAATCAGACGTCAACAAAGCCTCTCCCAACTGCACTTTTTAGGCACAATTACTCAAATATACTGCTGGACAGAAACTTGTTAAGATGAGCAAAACATTCTTTTTTTTTTTCCTAGCAGCAGGTAGTCACTTAAAAATTAGAAGATTTGGCATGTTACTAGGCCATTCAAAAAATTCTGCATAGTTTTACTGTAAGAGCTCCACATCATAACAGTAACACATGCAGACTTAGCATCTTAACATCCCTGTCATAAACTATTCCATATTTACACACTGCAGTGTCAGGCAGAAATTGAAGCCAGAGCCATTCAGGGGAAATACACAGCCGTGATCTGTTTCTCAATCTAAATTATATTTGCAATTATAAATTAAGTATTTCACTATATGCTAGTGGCATTTTACATATTAAAAAGATCAATTAATGCACTACATTCTTAGCCAAGCTTAAAATAAATGACTCCCCACATTCAAACTATAATTTGCTTCAGACAACATGGGCTTTAATTTGCAAACTCTTCAGTACGGATGTAGGCAGAACCCACCTCATGATTTGTGTAGAGCTCCATCCTGGGTAAACACAGGGCTACACAGCACAATATGCAAATACAAGGTATGAACCTCATTGCATTATCCTTCCTAGAGATTTTTGTAACTCAGACTCATTATTGTCAAAGCACTATTTAAATAATGCCAGCAAAAGATGCTTTCATCTTTCCAATTTAAGTGGCCCTTTTAATGCCAAGTTAACATCATAATGGTTTATCTATGTTGGAGAAGTAAATTCAGTTTGTTCTTTCAAGCACGAACAATTTTAAAGGAAAATTTTCACCATGTATTCAAACATGTGATTTTATGTTTTCATATCTGTTACTTCTACATTAATTATTCAAAACAAGCCTCTCTCACGTCACTTACTGAAGTGCAGATGAAAATAACAAGAGCTGTGTGCAAATACAGAGAATTCTTATAACAAAGCAATATGGCAATTTCTTTAACATCTTAAGCACATAAAATATCAGATCACCTACTTCCTTTTTCCCCAATTCTAGTAAGAAAAACAAATCTAAATTTGGTACAAAGTTTAATTTCATAAATGTTTTCTTCTGCCCCGCATATTCCCAGTATTTAACCTCTGGTGATATAGTTTCCAGTTCAATTAATACAATGGAAGAATATCAAACCAGGCTTGTTCTCATATCTATACCGTGACACCTACAAGAATGTTGCTATTGATCTTCTGTTAAACTACAAAAGAATATNGGGGGGGGAGAGAAGTAATGGAAGAATATCAAACCAGGCTTGTTCTCATATCTATACCGTGACACCTACAAGAATGTTGCTATTGATCTTCTGTTAAACTACAAAAGAATATAAATTATTCACCGAAATTAAAAAGGAAATGGATCCTTTTTAAATTACTGAGTTTGGATTATAAGTCAGCCCCGTTTTGCTCATAACACCCATAACACTGTTAACAACCATTAGCAAAGTGCCAAAGACAGCAATGAGTTTAAAACAACTACAGCCAGCTACCAAAATTGTTGCAGGAGAGACAAAGGGGATCAAGGTCAGCATTCTTCTAACACAACAGCTACTCCACTCCTATGAACATGGTACTGGCACTGGTGGGCGTAATAAATTTGCAAGAAATATAAAATATACATGATCCCACCTGGTTACCCCCGTCCTTTCAAGAGAACCATTTTGCTCTCACTGGTCTCAAGCCCTTACATATCTGAGCGAGGAAGGGGAAGGAGGAGTTCACAGAAGTTCAGGGTCAGACAATGTTCACGTATCCTGTCACCTTCGAACTCAAAGCTCAGAGCAGAAAAACTCTTAGGCCAAGCACTGAATCCTACATATTTTGGGTGTGCGTGTGGGGGGAGACCTGCAATAGGAGCGAATGTGTCATACGTGCGGAGGCTGCGAGGAGAAGAGCTGTCAAGAGAACGTTGCCTCGCTTGAAGAGGAGGAGGCGGTGGGGAAAGGACGGTGACGAACGCAGGATCACCAAAAAATCCGGCGGTGCTCAGGAGCTGCATCCCCGGTTCACCCCTCCGGCCCGGCTTCGCTCGGCTCCGCTCGCAGAGGGCTCAGCCTCCCGGAGCTGCCCCCCAGCCCCCGCGGAGCCGCTCCCAGCCGCCACCGGGCAGCGGAAATCCCCCGCAGCCCGGCCCGACCCTGCCCGGGGGCGCCGAGCGGCGCTCCCCGCGTCCGGGGCTCCCCGGGCAGCCCCCGGCCCTCTCGCGGGGCGTTCCCCCACGACCCCCATCACTTCCCCCCTCCTCCACGGCCGCGCTGTCACCTCACCCCCCCCGCCGTCCCACGCACCGCAGGCCGAGAGCCAACACCCCGCCGCGAGCCGGACCCGCACC
>VZTH01017837.1:82547-132455 GCA_013397815.1 Aleadryas rufinucha | reverse complement strand
GCCGGGAGACAATGAGCAGCCCCAACTCACCAGCAGCGCCGGAGCTTCGCGGGTCCGGGGGCGGTTCCTTTGCCCCTTCTCCTTCCCCTTCTCCTCCGCCTAGGAGCGGTATCCGGCCGCCGGGAGCCGAACCCCCCCTTCCTCTCGCCGCCCGAGAGCCTTCGCCTCCGCCGGACCGCCGGCCGCGCTCCCTCCCTGAGGAAAGTCACTTTATTCCCCGCTCCAACATGGCTGCTCCCCCCGCCGCCGCAGCAGCANGGGGTCAGGGCGGAGCGCGGGGAATGCCCCGGGCGGCGGCGCGGGGAGCGGGGGCTGCCGCAGCGCTTTTCTGGGCCGCCCTCGCCGCTGCGGGGGAGCTCGGCCGCGCCGAGCCGAGTGGGGCGCTGCTGCCGTTCGCCGCTCCGCAGCGGCCCTGCGCGGCCGCCTCCTCCGCCGAGAGGAAGTGGGTGTCCTCGGCAGAGGCTCCCGGGAAGTCGCCCCGAGGCCCTGCGTGCTGCTGGCCGTCCGAGGGGTCTCCCCGAGCGGCTTTGTGTAGGGCAGGGTGGAAAAGGGGCGTTTTCTCGCTTCATTTTTTTCGGTTCCGTGGCAGCGTTTCCTCTTGGGTTTGCAGGGCGATTTAGCTCATCTCTGAGGCATCCCCCTGCTCCCCCTTCCTACGGCTGACATATCAGTAACCGAAGTGAAGGGAAGCCGGGTGTCTCTTTAGATCAATTTCTAACTCATGTTTTTCGTATTTATTCGTATGGTATTTTCTTTCCTTTGTCTCTTGCATTCACGATCCCCGTACCATCCCCCTTGTCCTCCTCCTGGTCGCTCTGACAGCGCCAAGCGCTCTGCCTTCCTGCGCTTAGAATCTTTTTCCCCTCAAAGTGATCTGGTCTGTGTTCCCTTACTTCTCAGCTTTTTCCAGCCCTAAACTTTTTAGGCTTTGTGTGTTACTGAACAAGACCTATAAGGTGAAAGGTGGTCTTGAGAGCCAGCTGTTCTGTACTATCTTTTTTCACATGTCCATCACACAAAGAATAAGATCTATCAGGAAGGCCAAATCCGGAGTGATTCTAGTGACATGGGTTTGAACTTAAAGTACCAGGACATTGGTATACTTGGGCCAGAATTTGGAAAATTGTTTGGGTTTTTTTCCTTTTGGACATCTGCTGATCCTTGCTGCCTACCTGCTCTCTCTTAGCTTTGTCAGCTCAAATTCGATGTCACGGGGCCTTTTCCCATCTTCATGCAGACCAGGGTTATGGGTCTTCGCTTCTCCACACTCCTGTGGATGCTGAGTGAGGCCAAAACGCCTTCATTCTGCAGGCAGGTCTGCACTATGCTGTGTCTAGGTGGAGACTAGAGTATATTTTAATTTGCAGAAGCACCCCCCTGATCTTGAGGAACTCCATGTGCAGCTTTTTCTCCACAGTAGGGCCAAGCGGGAGCTGCCTTCGCAGGAGCAGTGCCAGCTGAAAATTCCCCTGCTTCCAGCTCTGTTGACCCTTCCAACAGCACAAGCAAACCAGAACACAGACAAGTATGTTTCCCAGTAAACAGAAGTCATTTGCTCTTGCCTAAAAAAGGAGTGCAAGCATGAAACCACTTCTTAAATGCACAGAAATTCACTTTGTTCATGCTGATGTAGACTTCTAGTGAAATCAGTTTACCATAAAAATAAGTAAATATGACTCAGAAACAAACTTTCTGTTTATACAGACAAAACATGATTACCAAAGTATTTTTGCATCTTTTCAAGATGTAGGATAGCTACCTTACATTTGCAAAACTTGTGGGATTTTTAATAACACAGAGAAAGCAGGCACTCAGCTTTGAACTTTCTGGTAATGCAAAGATACCCCTTACAGATCTCCTTTAAAGCTCAGGACTTACCAGTTCTTGCTAGACCTACCAGTTCTCCTGATCTTTGAATGCTAACTAAATGATGGATGCTTTGTTTTATCTTATTCAATTTGAAGGCTGTTTTGGGTACGCAGTAACATTATAAATGATAGTGTGCAAGTTTATTATATGCATGATTTGTTAAACAAGTTTTTGAGACAGCACAGCAACGAGTGCAGCACATCCATTTACTGCAGCACATCGAAGTAAATACTGTTTCACATATGAAGTACAGAGAGAAGGTGGGCTGGAAGTTTATGAAGGTGTGTTTTTAAATATTAAAAGTATTAGTTTATGAAGGTGTGTTTTTAAATATTAAAAGTATTAGTAAAATATGTTTGTTTTACTTGATACATATTCATGTCTGCTGTTGATAATTCTGTTATTACAGGAAAAGTAATTAGGGCAAATAAAAGAGAAAACTAAAAAAATGAGCAGATAGGATGAGTCACACAAGAAATAAGAGGTCAGCACTGCAGTGTAATTAGAGTATTTTAGGGTTTTCCACTTGTAATGGGAAGAATAATGAGTTGTTAACAGGGAAGAGTTTGTAACAGTATAACACTTGATATCCATTTGGCCTTTGTGTCTGCTACTACCTCATGACCTCAGACGAAGATTTTCACATCTGGGCAAAAGACAGTGCAGAAGGAAGACACAGTGACAAACATAAGTTTGAAATGTAGGCACTGGTTTTGATTAATTTATCCCATGGGTCTAGATTTATAACTATAGCTATTGATTTGTTTTATTATTTAGTGGATTATGTAGCAATCAATCATATTTCCATCTAGCTAACCATAATTATTAATATTTTAAACTAGTTTTAAGATGGATTGGCTGGTGAGTGCAATAGGTCTTCTGTCTAAGCCAGCAAGAATGGAATACATCCAGGTTGCATGGAATGAATTATTGCCACTGGACAATCTGATGAAATCTACATCAGCCATTAGAATATAAATCCAGCAGTAGGAATACAGTGCTGTCAGGGGACTGAGATTTCTTGCTTTGAAAATGAACATGTCGGCTTTACCTCTACATTTCTTCAACAAAAGTATGTAGTTATTCTGTGACACTAAAAATATGGGCGTTACATCAATGGAGTTCACATAACGGTAGATGGAAACCCTACAGAAACATACGCATTTTTAACACAATGTATGTGGAAAGCAGTTACTTTCCTGCCAAGAGCCAAGCTCAGGATTCTGTGTCACTGCATCAGGAGTCAGCGACCTCACAATCAGCAGTGTGGGAAAGCATTGTGCTAAACTACAAGGGATGTGTTCGTTTGCAGGGGAAAGACTGAAAGCCTTGGCAGGTTATTAAAAGAGGAAATGATTTCCAAATACAATATTCTGTTTTGAAATGCAATTGTTTTTTTCTATTGGATGCCAAAAATTTCTGAAGAATGCAATATCCTCTAACTAATTGTATCTGTGCTCTGAGAAAAGAAACAGGGCTATTGTTCTCCTCACAGCACGAGCTATTTATATATTAGTGCTCCTTTCTGTAATGATCGTCTCCCACCTACGCAAAACTCCAATCCATTTAAAATAATCAAATTAAGATAGTTTATTGCTTTCTTACACCAAGCTGATATTCATATAAAGTGTTTTTCAGGTTACTTGGATTTAGTACAAGGCCTCTAGGCTAAAAACAGTACAATTCTATTACCTCACTGAAAGACCAAACCCCTTCCTTTATGATGAATGGAAGCAGGAAGTAATATCACGAAGGAGATCATCTTTGTAAGAAGCAAAAAGTGATATACTTCTGCTAACAAGAGCTGTAGCTATTTCTACCATGATTTCAGTAGCTTGTAGCTGGTCATTGTTTTAGTTGCACTTTGCTTTAGTTGTGTATATTTCACATAGAAACAGGGAAAGTTACTATTTGTTCTTGTAAACCTTGCTTTTGGTAAGCAGGAAAGAGTTCTAAAAGTGCAAACAGTGGGGAGTTCATTATCTACACTTCAGATGTCCATTTGTGTAGCTATACAGGTGTTTGGAGACTGATTAACTGCTGCAGAAATTACTAGAAGACTAAGCAGATTACCTGTGCTTAGTTCCTATCTCTATATTGTCATTTTTTAGCATATAAATATTTGTAATATATGACATGACATATACATGACATATCATTGTAACTGTTTTCTTCCTTTATATTGCTAAACCTTTTAGTTCCCGTATGTAACTTCACAATATCCTATCACAATGCTACTTAAATATTGTTTCTCATTTCCTTACACCTTGTATCTCTAAATTTTGAAGAATATTTATCAGTCATGTAGATAATAATTTCAGTGTCTTTACAATATAAGAATTGATGCTTTTATTTATATCTGGCATTTAGGGTATTTGAGCATACAAAGTGTCTACCAGTTGTGTATATTTTTTGGATCTGGAGCATTGTTTCAGTGGAAAACATAGTTTCATTGCTTATTTTTTCTTGACTATTTTTTTTCTCCTGATGGAGATTCCTCCAGCTAATGTAAATGAAGTCTTTCCATTGACTTCAGCAAGAGTCAGCTTAGTCCTTGTAGAAGGAAGTTAATAGCATGGAGACAGACTCTTTGTACAGTTCTGCCTGGGTTTGCAAACAAACACTAGACACTCCTTTATTTCTCTACTACTGCTCTGAAAGACAGGACATCCTGCTTTTCAAAACAAAAGATATTAAGCCTACTTCAACTAGGGCAGTTACCATACTCAGGAAATGGTGTGAGGTATTTTCTGTAGATTGTCTAAAAATGAGGTTTGTGCCTTAGATGATGGATCACTATAAAACTCCAGCCTAGTGAAAGAAAGATTTTTTTATTCTTTCTTTTATATTTTGTTTACATTTTGTGTTGGAGACTAAAACTGGTGACAAGAATTTGAGCAAAACAATGAAGATCAGCAGGTAATGAAAACTGGTCACTTGTATATGCACGCCTCGGCTGCTCATCCCTTTCAGGTACCATTAAGGGATACACTTCTGCCTTTATGAAACAGAAATCTGAAATGGCAGGGGAAGAGGCTCCTATTCTTCTCTGTTTCTTTCATGCAGGTTCAGTGTCTCAGGCGGGATAGCAAGCATCCCTTTCTCTTCTTCATGGCAAGTAAATTGCTTCATAGAAATTTGCAGTCATTATTCACTGAATTGATTAGAAATGCCATCAGTGAGTCTCAGAACATTTGTATCATTGCCAATTCGAACTACTTAGTAGATTCGAAATTAAAGCACAAAATACACAGAGACTCCTGCAGTTGCAACACTATAGGTGTCAAACATCTTGTTTTTTCCTTATTGTAATGGTTGCTCTCTCCAGAGTTTTTCAGGACTTAAATGAAATTGCTTTCAGTCATGACAGCTGGTTACTCTCCTGTAATCCTGTTACATAAAACTTAAGTTTGTTCTAGCAAAGATGGTATCTGTTCCAGTGAAAATGAAACCAGACCTTTCTCAAATTTCTCTTTTTAATGCTGGACAGGAAGGTATAGAGAGACATGGGAATAAAAGAAGTGGGACCAGAGCTAAAATCTGATGTAGAGAATATGAAGAGTATGAGAAAAGGCACATTAAAATGGAACCAGTGTGCATAGTGAATGCTGGAAATAAAATGAGACACAGGAAATCTGGAGACAGAATGAACTGGGCTGAGGGAAACATAGGCTAACTCACTGAAAACTGAGTACTACACACATTGTTCTGTATGCCATAGGTAAAGGGTATATTTATATAAATGATATCTTGTTCATGTGCAGAGACTTTCTTATATATTCTAGAGATTCCTATGCATGCTCAGATCAACTACATTTTGGAGTTTTTTGTGCACTGGCAGCTGGTTGGCTGACTGCTTTGAAATTTATAACGGCAGCTTTTGATATGTCAGTAGGAGGTAGCCTTTGCAAAACAAGCACTACAGATAAAGAAGGGGGACAGGAGGAGAGCTGGGATGGATGAAAGAGAATGAAAGAGAGAAGATATGGAAAATGAAAGCAGGAAATTAGGAAGCAAGTAAATGTAGGGCTTTATCTGTCAGTCTAGGCCAAAGGCTTCTACCGTCTTATAATCTTAACAACGCTAACTATGCCAGGGAGATAGTTAGAATTAAGATGTTACTTTTTAACTGCCCCAGCCATTTGCCCTACTCTTCTGCAGAAAGTTGTTACACCCTGAGGGAGAGGAGATGGAACCATATCTATTTCCCTGTATAGTGTGGCAATTAGCTTTAACCACCAGTGAGGACGTAGAGGCAGGTGAGTCAGATGCATACAGTTTCTTCTGACACACCTCCTAGGGATGGTACTGTGTGGCACGTGGGAGGGACAAAGTGCTGAGGTCTGTAATAATTTTTTTAATTGGCACAGCCAGATCAGTCAGACTTTTCGTAACTAATTTTTGCTGTCCTATGAATCTTCCTGCTTTAAGCAGCCATGTATATATTTATATGTTGGTGCTAGATTTGGAAGACTCCATCCAAGTGAGAGGGAAAAAAGGGTGGCATAAACCCAGAAGAATATAGATGGCAGCTTCTATTTGCTCGTTGAAAGAAATGCTTCCTCTTAGGTGCCAATTGAGAAATTTTACATAACTACGTGTGCATTAAATGTTGAATAAGACGATTGAACTGATGTGTAACCTATAGAATATTTCTGACACTGAAAATACCAAAGTGCATCTTCAAATTAGATTAATAATTTCTACAGATGTAAAGATAAAAAAAAGAAGAGGTCACTCATAAATTCCAATTGATTTACATGTGGATTTCCTGACCAATTTCTTTTTGTGTAATTGTTTGCTTTGCCTGATCGCTGATTGATCAACTAAACTATTCTCTAAGTCAAGCACAGCATTTTTCAAGGTCTGTTTCAGCACAGTATAAAATAATTAGAGCTATAAACAAAAAAGAAGCAGGAATGCCACAATCCCCCACATATCTGTTAGTTGTCATCTGTAGAGTCTAGCTGTTACACAGAAGCATGTTAAAATTAAATGGTGAGCTTTATTTAACATACTTACTTGTTCTCTCCTTCTTTGCTTTACCATTCTACATTTCAAAGCTCTTTTGTTCACTTCACAATATGGCATATTCCTGGTCATGCAGATACTTATACTCCACAGTAAATTGCTGCACAATTATACCTTCCTTTTAAAAACAAACAAAAATTCAGTTGGAGCTTTTGTAGCCACTACATGCATGGCTTTAGAGTTAGTTAAGTATTTTGCAGGACAGATAGTAATTTGTATCAGTTTATAGACCATACAAAACTTAGGATGAATGTCTACTAGAAATTAAAAAAAAAAAAAAAAAAGAAAAAAGGAAGAAAAAGAAAAAAAAAGAGGAGGTAACTGTGTACTTGAAATTCTATATTGGTGTGATTTCATATCATTAGCCTTCTCATGCAATACTTTGTTTTGAAAAATTAATTTACCTCTCTTAAAATTCATCAAAACAGTTCATTTTGCCCACCAATAAGCTCTCCATAGAAACAGTTGTATCTTAGTAACATAACAAGAATAGAGTTCAGGGAATACACTGCATCTGTATATACTGCCCTTAAAGAGACTTTTGTAGTTGTTATAAGGGAAGGTGAGAGTTTTCTTTCTGCAACTGTAGCAAGCACAGCACTGCAGTCAACATCTCAGTGCATCCTAGGTTGATCTCCTTACGCATGAGATACAGGTCACTTCTGCCCTTATTCCTTGCCCTTCATAGGAGCACATCAGCAAAGATGTCAAACGGCTGTCCCTTACAGCTGGGGGTTTATTTTTTGGTTTGTTTTAATTGGATGCTAGTTAATGAACTATGTGAGTGCTTCTTGCTTTTGGCCCTTGTCACCTGAATTCAAAACTGTTTTTACTACTGTCCCTGTATTTTTTTCCATCTCAGATCTTTCTACATGGAAAAATCTTGAAAACTGTGATGCTGGTATCACCCTGTGTGGATCTGTAGCTTCTCTGTAGGGCACTACTTTTCTACACTCCAGGTGCCCCTAGCTTTACCAGCTCTCTCATTGTTTTGCCTCTCTCCTTTCTGTTCTTCAATGCTTGCTGTGGGGCACCTGTTTGTCCTCTGGCACCTTTGTTCTCTCTGTCCCTCACCAAGCTGAAGTGATCCAAGGGAACGGTTACGATAACATTTGAGCTCCTCTGCAGCAATGTGTTGATATTTACACTGAGCTGATTATTAGCAAGTTGAGCATATGACTACATTGTAAAATCTACTTAGTTTAATCAGTGCTTCAGGGGAAAAGAAGCAGGAAGTTGAGTGATGCAGGGGCTGTGTGTCCCTCTTTACATGGTTGGTGGGAGCTGTGCCATTAATTTGTCTGGGTAGAAGCGTGCTTTTCAGCTAATTCTTACACTGCTTTGTAGTTGTTACTTGCTGCATATTGCCTGCCTTGACTGGTATTCTTCTCTGCTTCAAAATAAACCAAGCCATTTAACACTAGCCTAGAGTGGAGTGTGTCCTAGCCCCAGCCCTCCACAAGAAGCTTTTAAGATGTCAAGCAACAGAACATCCCATCCCGGGTTTTGATTAAGGAAAAGAGTAATCAGCTTTGGTCTCAGGTACAGACTAACTGGGGGAATGAAGGCAGAGGCAAGATATCTCTTGTCTCAGCACAGTTATTAAAAGAACATGTCTGGAGGCAAAAAGGAGACCCAGGAACCCAGAAAAACCAGACAGATTTAAGAAGAATTTCTCTTACCCTCTGTGTGGGGAGAATGAGGCAGAGGGAAAGCATCTTGCTGAAACACGGTTTTAGAAATTTTGTATTTGTGTAGTTAATCTAAATTTGCAGCAGGAGCAAGCGAGCTATTTCAGAATAAGAAATGAGGACACTGGGAGGGGGCTTTTTTTTTGTTTCAGGGAAATGTTAGGGTACTGTGAACTGCCAGTGGTGTTTTGGGAGGCTGAGGTGTAAAAAAAAAAAAGGCAGCAGAGCTTTGCAATTCATGGGGGCTTTGACAACCCTCTCTACCAACCAATGAATGCCCACCTAACCCTTGAGTCACACTTTTCTCACTTCTCTTTGGCTATGACATCTCCATGCTTGTGTCTCAGGCAGCTGTTGGTCCTCACTCTGCAGCCTGCATCATTTCCGCAGCCACAGGTCACTTCCTGTACCTCCCATGCGGGTGGTAATTGGGGCAGGCCATGGACCTTTTCCAACATGAGAATGGATGTGGGAAAAGGAATAACGGAGTGCTGATAGAAGAGCAGGAAGGCCTGCAGTGATATTGAAAGGTGGTCTATATGGAGGGAAGAGATTCAGCCTAAAGCAGCTGATCTGGTCTCCAGGCCCTAGCAGAACCTGCAGATTGCTCCCTCATCCGCTGTCAAAAAAGGCTGTGTCTACATTAGCAATTAGTTTCAAAGCAACAGTGTGGTTTGAAGGAAAATCTTGTCATTGTCTCCACTTACCATGGGGTGTTTCAGTTCTCAAAGTGGTTTTGGTGCATACAAACCAAATTCCTTCAGGAGGAAATGAAAACAGAAGCTCTGCTTCAAATCTGCTCCACATGCACCCTAGTGCTAATGGGGACAAGAGGTTCCAAAATAGCATGTGAGCTGCATCATCCCAAGGTCTTCTAGCACGTACCTAACACTTCTTCTCAGAAAGCTTTGAAACACGTGGAGCGGAGGTGTTTGGCTCCAGTGACGAGGCTAAATATAATCCAGAATAAACCCCTAAAACACATATCATGGAAAAATGAGGTGCCTTAATATCAACTAT
Source organism: Aleadryas rufinucha (assembly GCA_013397815.1). NCBI lineage: Eukaryota > Metazoa > Chordata > Aves > Passeriformes > Aleadryas > Aleadryas rufinucha. Next base: position 122,844 of record VZTH01017837.1, on the reverse strand, counting down.
TTCATTCTACCAATCCAGTCCTTATGTGCTTAATTACTTTCTCCTGAAAATACTGCTTACTTTTCCTGTACCTTGAGCTGGCTTTGGGAAATGCCAAATCTAACCTAAAAATGTACCTAGAATGCTTCTTGTATCTGATAAGGGGGATGCCCACACAGTTTAATTACATATGTTAGCTCTTTAATCACTAAAGACAGCTCTTTAATCACTATTAAAGAGCTAATGTTGCTCATCTTAACTTGAATGAAAGACATAGAGCAAAATCTGCCAGCAAGCACAATAGTAGGTATGCTGGTACTGTAGCCAAGGATACAGGGAGAGCTCTGGAATTGTACCCCAGGGTGGGTAAAGGCACACAGGCTGAAAACTGCACTCAGTAAGATGCCTACTCAGTAAGACAAAAAAAGGCAGACAAAGCTGGGTGAATAACTGTGACAATAACATTCTCTCCTGAATGGAAGCTACTATGTGCCTGCTATTAGGGTAAAAGAAACCAAACAGTGTTTGAGTCAGAATGATGAAAAAATGCAACGATCTATATTAACCAATATAATTACGAAATTATATAAATTCTTAACTGTTGTATTGTCTTTTTTTTTTCCACTTTCCCTATGATTTCCATTTATTTATGAGCTTCTTTATTTGCATAGCTCAGTGGCAGCACTGATGTAAGCGTCTGCAAGTACCCGGTGCTCTGTGCTGCTATTGTCACTTACAGTCAAGATTTAGTTACAGCTGCTCCCAGGAGCCATAATGTGCCCTCATCCCTCACATATCCTACTGTGAATTGAAAACATGTTCTAACAAAATGTTATGAAACGACATGCAAGATTACAAAGACGTTTTCTCATATGGAAAATTTTAGTGTTCTTTAAGGATCTGTAATTTGTACAGTTTAATCTTTTTTTCTTGCCATGTCAGATAAACCTAGACATTCTGCTCTCAGATGATAGCACGTTTGGAGATATGAGAGAAACAGGGAGCTGCTGGAACATATTGCAGAAGCCTAAAGCACTTAGCAACAGAGAAAGTGTGGGCTGCAGCGACAGAAGCCAGAATGTGGAAACAAGTGACATCGAGGCGGCTGTTTGGGAAAGAAGAGCTTTTACTTTGTTTATAATTTCAGTAATTCTAAAGAACTTGGTAGTGTGGGAGGTCACTGCAGTCTCTGACTCTGCACATATTCTTTCCTATGTGACTGTTTTTCAAACGCCTATGATAATTATTGCCAAGAGTGCTGGGTGTTCTAATTTCCTTTTGTATTTCCTGTTTCTCAAAAACTAGAGAAGTAAAATTAAGGTATTTGTTTTGCTTCAGTTTATCCTGTTAAGACATACTCATGTAGCAAGCGCTGTGAAGAGTTTTTTAAATGACAGTGATGATAATGTCTTCTGGAGTGATACAATCATTTACCGTGATGCTTTTTAGTGCTTTGCACTAGGACATCCTGATAGTGTGCACTAATGATGAATGTCAGATAACTACTAAAGAGAAGATCCCTGAGGTGCTGAGCAGGATAAATTGAGTTGAGATAAAAGAAAAATGTTTCTGACATCACAGTGACTTTTACAAGGGCATTCAGAAATCAGTGTGTTTCTAAGTTCTGCAGGTTCTACTGAGAAGAAATGATCTGGAGATCTTTACTCACCACTTGCTGGGGACTGTTTTACTGAATGCATATGCACCTACAAATGCAAAAAGTCTCCTTTCCTCTGAAAAGTTATTGTGCACATTAAATGCAGGAGCTGCACAGCTCTAGGGTTGAAAAAAAAGCCTTAGGTGATATAGGACACTCAAGGAATTTGGAAACCTTACCGTAATTGTTACATTTTGTATTTAATGAAGGTTGAACTAGCCATTAGCTTGTATTTTCTTTTTCCTCTCTATAAATGTCTCTTGTGGTTTGCATTATTCAGTAATCTAATTGTGTCTACTTTTGAGGTATTACCTCTTGAACATAATAGTCAAAGCAAATGACAGAGATGTACTAAATTATTATAATAGAGGTGCTACAGAAATGCATAGAACAGAAAAAAACCCAAGGAATAAATTTATATATATAATAATGATGCCTGAGGATCTATTAGTATTGAAGTCTAACAAATCTATCTACTCACTGAATAGTACAGTGTTGAATAGCTTCAGGCTACTGTTGATATTCTTTAACTCCACAGGTGACCTGTCATTGGGTAACTGGCCTTTTAAAGGGAATTGGATTCAGCCTAACTACTGATCAAGTGTTTACTTCCAAAGTGCTACAGTAATTGCAGTTATTAAAGTGCAGTAATCACCTCACATTAGATGGCAAAATTTGAAAAAAAATAGAAAAGTAAAATAAAATAAACAAAAAAATTAACACAAAATGCAGTCACCAGGCCAAAGCTGGGTAACAAATGGATTACTGAGAAAGTTAATAAAGTACAGAGACATCCCTAAGCTGTAATAGAAGTGTAGTGTAGGCGTTACCAAATCATTCAGGCTCCAACAGGGTGGATCTGAAAACTCATCCCATGACACTTATGAACAGCAATATCTTCAAGCCTTCCAAAACACATGGGACCTCTTACAGCTCACTTATGGGGAGAAGATCGTTTTGGTCTGAACCTCCCTAGGTCCTTTTGCTTAGGAGCAACCCTGAAAATATGTTCCACCATTTGTAGCCTCAGGGCAAAACACTTTTCCTTGAGGAAGTTTCCCACAGCTCCCTGTCTGCAAACTTCTCAGGGACCAAGCGCCAGACTGTCTCTCTACATTTTAATGTCTCGCTTCCATATTAATAGCTACAGAGTCCCAGGGAGGAAGTATCACCTGTTGAAGAAGTTTAAAGACCTGAAATTCCAGCACCGTTGCTAAAATATATGCCTTGACCTACTCCCACTTAATGTTTTTCCTTTCGTCTTGCTTTCTTCTTCTATTGCTCTCAGCTCTGCCTTTCTCTTATTCTAAGTAAGACCATTATCTCTTTATCTCAGATCTCTGTTGTACCCAGCGTACATAATTGCCACCATCAACCCTGAATTCTCTGACTCAGGAAATGTAAGGCAGAGGCTTGAGGGAGCTCCACCTGCATTGCAGAGATCTGCCAGGGCCCCTCACCTTCCCATTCAGCAGTCCCACTCTCTGCCTTCTATTCCAGTTACTGCTCCAAAGAAAAGCTTAGATAATGGAAACTGTAGGAGCACTAAGGTTAGCCACCACCCTTGCCTCTGCTAGAAGTCTTAATTTTTATTTTTAAACAGTGCAAAAGCTTTTCCAAAGACAAGAAAAAAAAGGAAAAGAAACCCCAAACTAACAAACCAAACAGCCCCCCTCCCAGCTCCTCCCTCCCCGCCCAAAACACCAAAAAAACACCTCTAGAATTAAGGCTCTTTTCCCTAGAAAATGAGCCTGGAACTCCTCTTTTAATGTTGGAAGGCAGCCAGCATCACTATCAGGCATGGAGCTGGAGCTAGATACTAGTCAGTGTTCCTGTTACCAAAGGTAAGTTTGCCCAGCTTTAGATCTGAGAAATAAAGGCTAGGGACTAAAGTTGCCACACCTAACTTTATCCTTTTGTCTGCCCAAAAACGCCTGACCACAACAAACATATATGAAAGTGAAAGTATCTTTTTTAGGAGGGATTCTGAAGAAGGTATTATTTTTAATTTTTTATGTCTTTTCATCTTCTGTCCACACTGTTTCTCACTGTCCTGAGCAACCTCTGCAGATGTACTTGAGAGACCTACTTCCATCAGTGTTAAAGGCATAATTTTTTTTCTCTTAGGGGAAGACTCTCCTCCTGAGGACCCTACTCTTAAACATCACAAGCATTTAGGATGCTGCAGATCATCCTCTCCTCTCCTCTCCTCTCCTCTCCTCTCCNTCCCCTCCCCTCCCCTCCCCTCCTTCTGCTCTCCCCTCCCTCTCCCCTCTCCTGTGACTTCAGTCCTTTGTTCTGTCTTTGCCTTCTTCTCCACTGCTTTCTGTGAATACCTATACTCTGTCTGGGCTCCCTCCTCTTCTGCCCTGAAAAGAGAATACCAGTCACATGCTCTTTTCCATCCTGTACAGCTACAGCACAAGTTGTACTATCATCTACTATACTTCCTTCTCCATGTATGCCAGATGCCACATCTTACAGCCCTTGAGCTTTCCGACGCAAATCACAGTTTCTGCATTCCATTGGCAATAGTCTCTCCCCTCTTGTCATCTCCATGCCTGTACATTCTCAGATCCTTCACTCTGTGCACCTGTGGTACTGTGAATACTGGCCATTAAATGTGCACCCACACTACGCAAAGTAGCACCCGATCACAAATACACAGCGTGATCCCAGATACACTGACTTCAGAGACAGACTGTTCTGGTACATCCTTCTGCTGTAATTACATTGTTTCGGTATTTCCACACTGATCAGTGCTATGCCAAGTGGCTAAGCCTGATTAGAGCTGGCTCAGATGCTGCATCTGGTGTCAGATCAGAACTGGCAACAGAGTCATCTGACCTCTCACTGAAATGGGGATTTGGCATTATGGCACTGATCAACTCACTTCCTTTCCTTCTCATGCTTTCCTGAAAACATACCAATTTTCACTGTCCCTGAATGATCAGGCTCCTACAAACTCTAGATCATATAAATGCTAAAAAGGGCTAGGTGAGTATTGCTGGGATAGCTGAACAAACAGGAGGAGCACTATTATAGTAGGATAAACATTACTCTCAGTCTTAGTATGCATTTCAAGGAAATTAATACAGGTTCTCTGGAGGAACCATGCATATCTGCTGCATGATAAGGGTGGGCTCTTTATTCTCTCAGCCCCTGCAAATGATTGTAATGAAACCGTGTGAACAGAGCCATCACAGAGCCCTACAGTCAGTGACTGATCTGCTGCCTACCAGCCAAGCGGCACAGACACAGTGGTCTCTGGCTGAGGGACAGCATTTACATATAGATGGCCTATGGAGGGTAGCTTAGAAAAAATGGAGGCTCCTAGGAAAGTACATGATGTATTAAGTTTATCATTTTAAGGAAATAAACCAAAGATATAAAGAAATGGATGTTGTTATTCCAGAGCTGGAGAACACTTTGTGTAGCAGAGCTTAAAGAAGTGGTCCTTTTTTCTTAACTAAATCATGAGACAAACTACAAATCAGGGGCATAGGTCCTATTTGTAAACTTTAACCTGGAAACTGATATGATATCATACACAATGCACTGGTATGTTTTGTTAGGTATTGGTAATCACTGCATTTGTCCTCTATGTTAATGGTACTGAGGAGATATTAAAAATCTTCTCTTTAGCTCTTGAAGACAGACAGAAGATCTAGTTCTGTGGCAAGTAAAAAATTTTTAACTTGTGGCTTAAAATGTAAGCATTTCCCTCTCCTCTGTCTGCAAAGAAAAGTGGAGATAGCAGTGGTGTCTTAGGCTGTGTCTTCAAGTATAGCTATTTGAAAAAAAACAGCTCTCCAGAAATGGCATAATTGATTTTCATCCTGCTTCAAAAGAATTTTTTTCCCAATTAGCAAAGTAGTCCGTGCCTATATTAACAAGAAAAACGGTGTAATCAGAGCAGATGTGTACTGTGAAACTAGTCACAGGGACCAGATATTCACATAATGCACATTTTGGAGGTTTTACCTAGTCTGTTCCTAGAGACTGAATCTCTGGTATCAGTTGGGAGATGTCAGATGTGCTCGTGGAGTGCACATTTCACCTTAGGTTCATTCCCAGGGAGTCCAGCCCATGCACTCAAGATCATTCTGTAACATACAACAAGTGCAGAACTGGGGATGCTACAAAAGTGTGCTCTTGATCACAACCAAATTGCTAATGTAGATGCACCTGCAAATTATCATGGAATTTTTTTATTCACATTTGAAACCTAGTGATTACGTTTCTGATGACAAAATTATATCTAAGTTATTTTTTGTGCTAACCCAGATGGATGTATAATGCTTTACTTCAGAGAAGTTCTGTCTGCCTTCTTTAAGGAACCATTCCGTCAGCCTTATAATGGAATTATACAGGTACAATATAGCAAAATTTTCTTCTTTGAGGGTAATTTATGAAGCAAGTCTATTGCTAACAATACAGAAGAAGGAATACAATCTAGCCCATTTACTTTGATTCTACAAAGGTAAATACCATGATTTTGTCTCTAAATGTAATAAATACGCCAGAGTATATGAAGTGGACCCACTGAGTAAAAAACCGGCCATTTTAATGTATACATATCTAACAGATGAAGATCCATATGTCCACTTGAAAGCATTTTAGTAACATTTTCAAAACTTGCTACCAAAGTTTCATCTACATTTGTGAGGCCAAGATCTAACCACTTTTTATTATTGCACCAATTAAACACAGTAAAGTGCTAATAGCAATTTTTGTTTTTCCTAAGGTGTCATCATGTAGAGAAAAGACAATTGTTCACTTTTGTTTATTTGAAATTCTGTGGGATAAAAAGGTAAAGATTCCAATTTTATTTTTATTTAATCTTTTCATATGTATGTAGAATGCAAAACAATTACTTGTTCTTAAACATTAATTTTCTAAAATTCTAAAGTATTAAGATAAAAGTTCACAATTACATAATTACATACATCATTATTAGAAATAACACATATCAAAAGATCAGAATGGTTTATATTATTAGAAAAAATAAACTAGAAAATATAATTTCATAGAATATTTTTTAAAAGTATTGAAAAATATGAAAAATCCAAATAACTATGTGAAAACAAAGATTTTTTTTTCTACTTCCTTGAATAAGCAATGCTAAACAACCATAAAATAACTACTTTTTCATATTGTGTCATTTTCTACTGCTGACTTCCAGGCTGCTAAATCTCCTAGCCCAAGGTCAGGCTATTGTCCAAAACAATTTCTGTCAGCTGCTTGAAAAAACCTCAATCAGCAGATACTTTGACCTTGGAGTGAAATATTCTTGCAAGCAAGTGTGAAACTTGTAAGAATGGAAAACAGAACAAATGATGTCAAAAAGTTTCAAAATTCATACTGTAATGCAGTAAGAAAAGGCCTGAACAGAAATGCATTGATCTAAAAATATTGGAGGGCATCACCAGGTTATTTTGGGTGTCCTTTTGTTGCCAATAGTTAATTCCTAGAAGAGTCTATTTTGATCCTGTGAATACTCCCAGACCAAATGCACAACAGAGAAGGAGTTATGACAAGGATGCATTTGGCTACTCAGGAGTTATATATACAAACAATAGTGTGATTTCCCCAGGATTATTTCTATCTACAGCATTTGCAGCAGCTCAGAATTATAAACAGCAAATGTGCGTCAGGAGAATATGAATAAAAATGCACTGTCATACTTGGATTCAGGAGAATTTGGGAAGATCTTCAGAACTAATTTATTTCTTGGAATAGGCTATACTTTCTCTCATTTAATGTTTGTCTTGAGAATATTTGTGAAATGAAGAAAATGTATTTTAAACAAAACACACCATCACGTTTTTTTTTTCCAAAATCAAGTCTAACTACTAGATGCCTACCTAGCAATCAGCTTAAGCTGAATGTACCTAAAATAGAAATAATTTCCACACTCCATCTCTGCTACTTCACATTCCAACTATATTGGCCATCTCTGCTCAATAAATTAGATCTTGTCTTTAGCTAAGGACTCTCTCTAGCTTTTTTATACATACATCTAAGTGTTCGACATTTTTAGTGTGCTTCTAAGATGCAGCTTTCATGCACATCACTAAAAATCTTGTGCATACTTTCAGTTTTTCGTGATTGGAAGGGATTTACAGGACTTTTTTGCAAGACATCTTTACTATTGCTCTAAACTAGCCTTAGGTGCAGCTTCTTCATCAGAAGAACCCCTAGAGCTTCCTGAGATTTGAGACAAGATCTTTGAGTGAGACACGAACTTTCCTCCATGGTCTGTCTAGTGAACTGAAAATAGAACATTCTCAGACAAAGTATTTGCAAGTTCCTAGAAGTCTTTGCAAAATAATCTCATCATCAGTTGATGTCTACTTGAGTACAATTTACTTGTAAACTGGAATGAAGTATATCTTAAAAAAATTAAGAAAATAACATGAACTGTAGGTAAACTCTCCTTGAAGCAACATTTCCATTTTTGGAAAGTGTCTCATGGATTTTCAAATTTCCAGCTGCTACTTTTGGTACTTAAGTCCATAATGAAGATCTCAGAATCTGTCATGTTTCAACTGAAACCTCTTACAAACGCAAGCAGCTATATAAAACCCCTGCTGTATCTCCCTCCCCAGAGACTGCTTAACCCACTCAACGCATAATGATACAACCTGAGTGGGTGAGTCAAATCTCACAGATTGTTCACACAAATATTACACACTCCTACACTTTCTTTGCAGTGCAGGGAAAAATCAGCTGAACAAGATCACTTCTCCCAGATTTCTCCCATTTTCTGCAAGTCAACTGAGATTAATTTATATGCCTAAGAATATTTTCCTAATGATAAAAGGAAACCGAGAAAACTTTTTTGTGAGCATTCACACTCAGATTTTAAAAGAAAAAAAACCTTTTATATATTATAACCTTGAAAGCTCTCACTTTGTCTTTAGAGTTTGGCACTGAAGCCTTTCATACGATACAACGAAAACACAGAGACAACTGTCACCCCAAGCTTGAATGCAGCTCCATAAGAACCTGGCACTGGCACAGTTCTCAGTCATTGCAGTTCTTTCTTGTGTTGATCACTCTTTTCCCTTCCTCTTACAACACTGACGAACTAGATCAGAAAAGAAGCCAAGAACTGTTCTCAAGTTAAAACTTAGCATTTTCCTTCTCTTAGGATTCACTTGTATTAAAGCTGTCCCAGATCTGTTTCCATTATATATTAAAAGACCATCAATTGCTTGTCAAAAGACACACATGCCTCAGATACTTTGTTAATTTATGTTCCGGAGTACAGAGACCACGCCATTTTCTGACAAATTCTGTACACTGCTCACTGACAGGAAGAGTGCTGAAATATTTTACAAATATGTGTCACTGTCTCAGTAAAGGACTTGAACTGCTACTTTGTTTGAAAAGCTGTATGGTGTCCTAAGTAAGCCATTCCCATCACCTTTTCACATTTCCCTACCTTTGCAATCAGGCATGTATCTTCCCAGTTCAGGACATGTTTCTTCATTGTGCAGCAAAAAAAATTACAAATGCTGTCAAAACATGACAGTGTATCTCTCATCTCCTTACTAACTTTCCTGTGGGAAGGTACTAAGTAGCCCTTAGATATGGGTAGGAATCCACAAATTTTGATTGAATGTAAAAGCAGATTTAAGTAAGGCATCTGAGCCTAAAGACACTGTCAGTAAGCCACCAACAGCTTTACCAAAAACAGCCCAGAAACAAGGAGGTGGGAAGGAAATGCTGACTATAATCTTATAGCTTCCCATAAAGGTCCAGTATTCCCCTATCTGTCTCATTAACTGTAGGTATAGACAAGTCCCACAGGAGGTGGTAGCAAGAAGCTTGCAGGTCTGCTGCACCTCTCTGCTTCCTGTACAGTTAGTTATTTGGAAGGTACATTAATTCCACCATGTGTTTTGCCTCTTGTAAGCTCAGTACAAGTTCCTCCTTCTCCCCCTGCCATTGGACTACTTCTTTACATTTTTAAAGTGCCAGTGCTCCTGGCATTCAGCAACTTAGTTCAATTCTTCCAGCTGTTTGATGCCTTTTTATGGACCTTTATCAGGGAACTTAGAGCTATTACTTTGTATCATATATGATTCCCCTACAGCATTTGAATAGCAAATGCTGTACTGTCATATAAGACGTGTTTGCTTGACCTTGTTTTGCTTGACTAACTCACAAATTATTTCTCCATAAGAATCAGTATACACCTGCTATTGCTTCTTTCTCTAGCTTTTTCTCCTATTTTCTGAATCCAACAATTCACTCCTTCTCAAAGGGGAACACCCTACATAAAGTGGATTCCCACTGGCTCTAAGGACCGGGCAGGCATACTGCAAGTAGAGTAAATGCAGATTCCAGTTTTGAATATGTAGTACATAAGTGTGTTAATCCTTATTTTAAATTCTCGTGTCTTCATCAGCCTATCAGCCTGAGATAATAAGTGACAGCACAGAATCATTTCAGCTCAGACTATTTTTCCTGAAAGCATCAAGGAAGAGATGACATAAATGTAAATCTTTCAAATCTCTGTGGACTGTCAAGTTACCCTGTAGAAGTCTGGTAAGACAGCATCTCTGACTGCCTCTTGTCTCTGAATATCAAACAACAAAGTCTATCGGCACCATAATTCAGGTGTACATTTGCTGCAAGCATCCTAGAAAGGGATCTGAAAATGCATCTCAGAATTATCCATAGGAAACAAACTTTGATTGATGTACTAGATAGGGTGCAGCAGACGTTACCTCAGCCTCTGCACCCAGATATCACTGCACACTCTTCCTGCCCCACTCTTCTGTGATCATACAGTGTTTCCCCCCTTTGTTTGCTCTTAGTAACCACTGCTGTTCACACAAGTGGAACCGACACACAAGAAGTAAGCAGGCAGCTTGATGAGTTAACAGCAAGGTTTCCCTCCTTTCCAGCTCAAGCATACTCTTAGCCCCATAGCCATGACAGCAGACACTTCTCATATGGGTTTTTACTAAGTTAACTCTTGGTGCGTGCTTCTACTTCTGAGGCAGCTTCCTTCTATCTGACCTGGTGGTATTAAAGCACAGGTTGCTATAGCCCGTATGCTTGGGTCAGTGGATTTACCTAAGTTCCATTTCTTGGGATCCTGTCCATGCCAATGCTCCATAATTTATCCTACTTTCTTCCTAATGTTACTGTAATTCAAATTACTATCTAAATGTTCACCTACCAATGATGAATAAGTCATTAGCCTTCCAATCAACAGATTACATTTTTTTAGGGTGTAGGGACCCTAATGTAATGTAATTCAAAGAGTTGCTATAAACTTTCCAAGTCATACAGGTATGCTCCATCTTTTGAGGAAATTATCCTATCATGGCTGCAACTTCAGTAGACATCACTCTCTTACAGTTTTGTATACCTCAAGCTTTCCTCTAAAGATCAGATTATAAAAGATGAATGCTTCTGAAGAATCTATACTCCTTCTGAAGTTAAAAGGTTCTAATCATTTATCTATAAGCCTTCTTGACTTTCGGACCCAATTACATGTTCAATACACTAAATTTTAGATGGAGACTATCTGAAGTTTAAACTCGAGTCTTCCCCAGAACAGTAAAATAGGAATCAATATTGTAAGCATCCAAAATTGTGGCTATATCATAGTATTTGTGGCAATGTAGTTCCTTGCTATGGCCTACCCTGGGTGCTGAGAGGGTCAGAACTGCCCTCCATACGTTAAACCTCCACGTAGCAGGGAATGCATACTTTGATCCTGTTGAACTCTGACTCAGGAATTTTAGACTGAACACTCTTCATGAGTTGGCTGACCAGCTACGCCCTGGTTAACCTCCCAGTGGTTACAGCTTTATCTTTACATAGTTCTGCAATCTTGCCCTTTGGGTAATGGCAATCCTCCCCTTCTCTTATTGTTTTCCTTGACTCAGTTTGTTTCTACGGCTGCAAAGCTAATCCAGATTGCAAATGTTATATTCATTCCCCCATCTGCTACCCAAATATTAGAGATATGTAAAGTTTTACTCAGCAGTCTCATTTCCAGTCTCTCAAGTTCCCCTTGAAGCTTCTAGGCACTGCTGGTTTGAGAACAGCACTCTCTGCATTCCATGAATGTGAATATCAGCCCTTTGGGATGCAGCACCATCTAGTGAGGCAAACTAGCTCAGAACTTCATAGGGACTTGAAACGGATGCCATCAGCAATACTTACAGTGGCACAGGCCACCCTTCCCAAGAGACCAGTGTTTTCTTAGCCATCTGGTATCCATCACAGGGAGTTCTTTGATTAGCATGGCAAAGCACAGGCAAAATCTTTAAATGTTGCAGTAGTTGCTGTCCAAGCCAAGTTCTCATATTTCATTTATAATGTTCTGTAAAATTTGTCTCTGAACACAGCGATTTCTAACTCCCTGCATCAAAATCTTTTTGCCATGTCTTTTCATTGCAGACTTAATTTTCTACCTCCTCCACAGATATCTGAGGAACCCACTCCCTCTTGTGCTTTGTCTAAATTTGCTCCCACCTAAATGCATAGCCATTGTCACTGGATCTTCCCATAGTCACACAATACCTGTTGGACAATGGATCTACACAACTTCCAGCAGGTAACAATACAAAATCAATGTGTAAAATGAGTCAGACACGTTAGTCATAAATTAATCATATTTTTGCATCTTCCCAGTTTTCCAAGGAAGAATAGTATCTAGAAGACTCCCATGTTATTTCTTTGACCTTGTTAATGCAGTATTTTCTGATTCCAGTAATTCAGCTTGCTGATGCTGTGTGTCTTCAGCTGTTGGAAGGATAGTTCCTTTGCTGTCATCTAAGAATTACTTGGATGCACTTTTCAAGTGTTTCTTTGCTTTACCCCTCTCTATTGATCCTTTTCCATTCAAGGTCAAGAAACTGCCTCCAAAGGCCCTGGTTGCCAGGATTCTCTGCTCACTTAGCACATTTCTTTCCATGTTTTCAGTTCAGCTGTCCCTTACGCTCACCATGATGATGAACGTGGCAAGAGTCAGTGTCCTTCACATCCCCCCCCAAACCTCTTTACCACAGTGTCTGTAAAGAACTTCAAAACACATAGGTTGCTATAAGCACCTCCTATAACATAAATACGGGCTGGTAGTTTCGTAGTTTGNCGCCCCCCGCCGCCGGCCCGCAGGCCCCGCACGCCGCTTTCTTCGGGCCCGTGGCGCGGGGCAACCCGGTGGTGGACAGCTTCGAGGCCGAACTGCGGCGTGTCCTGGGCTCCCTGCGGCGGCTGCGAGGCGCGGGGGAGGCCAAACAGCCGCAGCACGACCTGCACCGTCACGGGTAGGGCTGCGCCGCCGCCCCCTGGTTCCCGCGTCGCCGCCCGCTGCGGGAGCCGCTCGCCGTTCCCTCTGCCCCTGCCTCAGCTCCCTTTCTTGGCCGCACCCCTCTTCCTTCGCTCTCCTCCTTCAGCCGCCCCGCGGGGCTTGCCGCGCCGCCGCCCCGCCGCTCTCGGGCTGCCCTTCCCCGCCCGGCCCTGCTCGGCTCCCTCCTCACGCCGCAGCCACGGGCTGGGCTGGGAATCCTGCGCCCCCTGGACTGGGAGATAGCCACGAGTGTGTTCGCCAAACAGACTTCCCCAGCAGTGTGCCAAAGCACCGGCAATCCGTTTCCTTTTATTTTAAAATTTTTTATTTGTAACGAAAACACCTCAGAAATAGGAACACTGCTTTTTTTTTTTTGCCCCCCCGNTTTTCCAAGGAAGAATAGTATCTAGAAGACTCCCATGTTATTTCTTTGACCTTGTTAATGCAGTATTTTCTGATTCCAGTAATTCAGCTTGCTGATGCTGTGTGTCTTCAGCTGTTGGAAGGATAGTTCCTTTGCTGTCATCTAAGAATTACTTGGATGCACTTTTCAAGTGTTTCTTTGCTTTACCCCTCTCTATTGATCCTTTTCCATTCAAGGTCAAGAAACTGCCTCCAAAGGCCCTGGTTGCCAGGATTCTCTGCTCACTTAGCACATTTCTTTCCATGTTTTCAGTTCAGCTGTCCCTTACGCTCACCATGATGATGAACGTGGCAAGAGTCAGTGTCCTTCACATCCCCCCCCAAACCTCTTTACCACAGTGTCTGTAAAGAACTTCAAAACACATAGGTTGCTATAAGCACCTCCTATAACATAAATACGGGCTGGTAGTTTCGTAGTTTGCCACCTTTTTTAATTTTTTTTTTTTTAACAGACAAACCATTTAAAAGATAAGCACACTTTCTTCTTTTATGCGTAGCCGTGCAGTAGGCACACTGACACAATCAGTAAGTGCCACGTGCCATCCCTGGTGAAACAGGCTGCGGAAAAGCCGTCCCATGCGGTACCTCCCGGCTTGTCCAGGGCGGCCCCGCGGCGCCGCTGCCCGCGGCCGTTGCCCGGAGACAGCGACGCGGCCGTGCCGNTTTTTTTTTTTTGCCCCCCCGCTTTTTTTTTTTGGGCCCCCCCCCTTTTTTTTTCAGTACTTTCTACAAGTCAGTGCTTTAGGGAAAAAGCAGAAGGTGCTGTGGAAGCTGGCAGCACCACTGTTGGTTCTGTCAAAGCTGCCTGGGCTTCCTGGTGGGAAAATCCCTTCACAGTGCTGGAGGGACTGGCAGCCCACCAGCGTGCGCGGCTGTGTGCGAGGGTGAACACTTGTGGGCATGTACATGCCTTCAAAAGTAGGGCTACACGAGGATAACGCCACACAGCTCTTTTTGTGCATATGTCTCTGTCTACGTTGGTATATTTTTATACACATAGATGCAGGCAGAGCATATGGCAAGCATAATAGTGAATATTTGTTTGCTCGCATGTTTGCTTATGCATGTCTGTGGGCATGCATAAGTCGAGGTTTTGTAATGCAGTTAAGATAGAGCAACTGGAATTGGTGTATGATTCATAGTGCATGCATATGTCTTTTACAGACTGTGCATTTCTCATGTAGCTCTCCGTGCTGCATTTAAGTACATTGTGATACAGGAGCTCAACTATTTCTTTTAAGGTAAATAGTTGATTTTCTGTTGTTTTTATCTGAACACTACTCTGTTCTAAATTTACAGGTCTTTAACATGAACCCCACAAGTTTCCCAGGTTATCAAAAGTTCCTTCAAAAACAGCATAGGAATTAGGTTACAGGGTGGTTACCTTATCGCTTAGGTGCAGCTTTGACCCTTGCATATTTCACTCAGTAGTTTCCTAGAAGCAGTCCACACATTACTCTACTCTGAAGGAGGTGTATACATTTTCAGAAGGTACTCAGATTCTGCAGCCTGGCCTTTATCTGAACTGGAGATCTTTCCTATTCTAAGCTGTCTGGATTCCTAATTTGTTTATGGGGCATGTTCATCATCAGGTCTAGGCCTAGATGTATCATGCATCTAGGTATCAATCCTCAGGGTTTTGCCTCTAGTGTTTTGAATCTCAGTATGTTGGCTTTTTATATTGCTTCAGCAGCTGATTTCAGTGGTTTGCTATTTTGAAGCCTTTTTGTAGTTTCAGACTTTTTTTTTCAGCTTTAGCTGATAGGTATTACTCTTTTGAAAGCTATCCTCTCTAGGCCCCCTTAGAAGTAACAGTACTTGGCTGCTTCAGACGCTACCAAAATTGCCAACAATGATTCTTCTATGTGTTCTTTGTGTTCTTCTATTCTGGCTGGGAGGTGGCCACACTGAATCTGACCTGTTTGCAATATAGTGTCAAGTTACCAGTTTTTGTGAACAGTGTCTTCAAGCCTTTTTTTTGCTTTACCCTCTCAAATATTTTGATGTAAGTGAGCTCTGTCTAATTCAAACTGGTATTTTGTGGATGTAACCCATGATCGTGCATCTCTTGGTTGGTATGATAGCATTTTCACATCTGAAGAAATCTGCAGTGTTCATCATGGAGATGAGAACTGACTCTGTCAAGGTCTTGATCCCAGAAGTCACTGTGGTAAAGATCCCTACCAAAATTCCAGGGTATTGGGAATGTTGTGTAACATGAAGCTCCCAGTAGCTCTGCATCTTCAGGCATTCTTCATTTGTATAGGCACAGTACAGAGGTAGAGGACTGGAATTCTGATTATTAGCATACATTCAAGCAGCCAGCAAAGTCAAGACTATTTATTTGTGATTGTGAAATTTCAGGGATTTTTTTCTCCCTACTGCTTCATTGTTTGATAACTCAAAATTGGAGCATGTGCTGCTTGCAGAACCAGCCTTAGTCTGGCTGGTCCTAAGAATTTCTGAAGGTAATGGCTATTACAGATGCTTTCCTAAATGCTCTAAAGACTTCTTGCTATGTCATTTGTCAACCTATCTTTCCTGGCATGGGTTGAGATCAAAGTGTTCTTGTTCTTCAAGCAACAAGAAAACCAGCTTCCACGTGGCAAGTATGTTCAATTTAGAAAAATAAAATTATCAGCTTCATTCCTCCAACTCTTTCAGCCTTTGGTGTTTATAGGTCAATAGAAAGGCTGTAATTTAGGCACTTAAATGTTCTAAAGTAGGAAACAGAAATTACTGAGGACCTGCCCTGGACTCACCAATCTTTTCAGTCAGAAATAGCAATCAAAACTAATTTTTCCTCAACTAAACAAGTTGTTTTGCCCCATTTCTCTTGGCAGCAGGGCCATCAAAGCATTACCTTGAGCTATTGATCTTATCTCATGTTGTTGGCTTAGCCACCCTTATTTAATAAGATGTCTTTTGATCAGTATCAGAGAATTCTTTATACTTGTAGCAAAGATTTTAGCCACGTGGGCCTTATCCTGTGCACACTATTATNTCAAAGACCCCCAAAGACCCCCGAATTGGGGAGGTGCATGCGCAGTGCAAAGAACTATCTAATAACCATGAGATCATGCTATGTAAAGTAGTTCCGGCGCGTATGTGATGATGCTGTAATGACACAGCCACCTTTAGCGAAATTTTACTGTATAAATATGGCACCGCACTTGACAAGGGTGGGTGAGTTAGGAGGAGATATCCCCCTCACCACCAGCGCTGCAATAAACAAATACCTGCTCTATAGACATCGGTCTATGAGGATTTATTTCCAGCCTATCTTTCGGGCATCAGTTGACCTTAGGGAAATTTTTTCTATTACGGCTGGAAATGAAGAAATTTCACCTCTGAGCTCCAGCAGTCCCCTATTTTTTTTAAGAGTTCACTTGCTCAACTTGTTACTCTGGTGTCCTACAGCCCGTTTAAAGGAAAGGCTGAGGAGCTGTTTGGGAAGTGTCTCACTCTCCTCTTTTGTCTGTGTCAAAGAAACATTCCTGTGTCATGAACTCACTTGTAGTTAGTCATGGCATTGTAGCAGAATCAGTTTACCTTAATCTTCCCACTGAAGCTGAAAGTCTGGTCAGGTTTGTCACTACTTTGCTAAACTAGTTTTTTACAGATTTGTTACTTGTTTATTATATCTAAGAATCTTGTGTGTTAATATGAACATTCAAAACAAAAAATGAAGATGACCGTTGCTGGGGACTTTGATCAGTCTTAAAGAAATATACTTGTCTTACCTTTCCAGAGTTTTATCCAGGGTCATTCTTGCTATCTCTTTCCCTCCTTCTTTCCCCGCTTTCCCCATAATATCCATCAAATCTCTTGGTCTCTGACAGTCTTTTCATAAATTCTTCATTTAATCATCTAAGGGAACTTTGCTCAGCTGCCTGACAGATTACTTTGCTTTGGAGCCTTTTTGCAGATACTAACTGGTGTGGAATATTTTTCTCAGTGTAAGAAGTCAGTATCCACTCAAGTTGTTAATTGTCAAGGATGGACCAGGAGGGACTCATTCCCATTTGGAAGGTGCCCTTCATTACACTGGGCTATGGTTTCCTTAAAAAATTTCTCCTTAAAAATGCCTTAGAACATTTTATTCTGATTGTTGCTTTTGGCCTAGTTTGTGCTCTTACTGCATTTTTCCTTTAGGATACACCTCTAGGACGTCCTACTTATTTCCTTGCTGCTCACTTTCAAGAACAGAGAATTGTGCTGTGATGATACTTTAGGAAAAAAAAGGGTTATGATTGTTGCAATTCTTTGTTGTAAAGCGCATTTTGATAGGTTTCTCATAAAGCCATCTGTTTCACCTTAAAATGTGAAGGTAGCTCACAGCTTTCTGTGTGGAAAAAATGTTATTTATTGTGCTTTTTTTTTTTAATTGGGAGTGTTCTTATAAGCTGAAATGAAGAGCTATATGAGAGACTGTGAGAATGCATTCCAACTTCTTGAATGTCAGAAAACAGTTTGAGAGTCTTCCATTCTAGTCTACCATCCCAGTCTTAAGAGAAGTTGAAAAGTTCCAGCCACCTCACACCAGTAAGCGTATCGTTTATGCATGACAATTCAGCTACAAGGATATTTTTCAAATGTTAATTTCTTTAAATGTGAATTTTTCTTTCTTCAGATGTTTTCTTTCCTCATAAACTGCTACCTATAAATAATTTATCTGTAGCAGTTTCACAGGGCACTCTGCTGACGTTTCTGTACAAGTGATTTGTTAAGAGAATAAAAGTAAGAGATGCCTGGCACTGTGAACATTGTCAATACTGGTAATGATTTGCTAACAGGATTCTTCTATGAAGAAGTCCCAGTGCTAATTTGCCATATATCTGATCAGTTATTGTTTTCCAGCTAGAATGTAGCTTTCTTAAAGAAGTGTAGTGTGGGGAAGTTGTACACATGAGGGCACGAGGCCATCAAACCACAGTTGGTAGGCACTGTAGTACTGGCACGATGTAGTCAGTGTCTGTGTAGTGGAGGGAAACTGCTTAGAGTCAGTTACCATTTGTGTGAGGCTTGCTGGTTCAGTAAAATAATCAATTTGTTACACAAAGACATCCTTGATGGCAATTGTGGCTAGAATAATGGACAGAGGCAACAGAAGAGCATCACAACTATTGCCATAAAATCCTCTCTATTTTAGCAAGTGTGTCATTTGGTTCTCTCTGAATCCTGCCCCTTACAATTGAAAATTCCTGAACATTTCTTCTTTCATGACTGATGGTGTAGCTCTGTATACCACGAGCTCTATAAACCATAGGTCTATATGCTCTATAGTTTATTCCATGGCTACTGGTTCCCAAGGCTGCAGCTACCTGACATATGTTGTTATTTTGGGAGTTTTTTCCTGCTCATAACATTTGTTGTTTCCAGTCCAATAATTGCTGTGAATTGTAATTCATTGAGTGTAAGATATCAGATTGTTTCTTCAGACAGAACCTTTCAAATACTAGCTGAAAGGTTGGACAGATTTTCCGCTTGTGACTGTACTTGAACAACACAAGGGGATTAATTCTAAGACATTTTATTAAGAATTTACATGGGAGAAAATTCATCCTATTTAAAATGTGTGATAAAAACTGGTAACAGAAATGAAACCCAGAAATGTCCTTGTCTGCCTGTTAAATCTGGTTTTAATGATCACTTGTTTTGAAATGTGCAGAAGTTCAAATAGATTTGGAAGAAAGGAGTTTTCACAATTTGAAGTCTTCCTGATTTGTTTACTTGTTATGACAGGTCTACTGCCAGTTTAATCTGAAACCTTTTCTCCTGTATTTTTTTTTTTTAGAGCAAATACTTTGTTTAACATTTGGATCAAATATAAGCCACGACTACCAGAGTGGTATTACAATGAAAGACTCGTGAAAGTTGGTGATGCCCTTGCTCAGATCAAAGTAAGTCATTTGAAATCAGAAAAGGTTCAGTTGCAGTCTTCATTTCATTATGTTTCTATGCTACTTTAATTTTTAATCATATTTTACTGGAAACTATTTAGAAAGTAGCAAAAACTTTTACAAAATAATTCCAGTGAGAGTTGAGAGTTTGTATCTCTTGCTTTTTAGTGTAAAATTGCCCTGGTATGTTTTCTATATCTGTATTTTCTATGCACCCATTGCCTTCTTAAACACTCCAAAATCTTTCTTTAATATTTGTTTGATGTCTCAGCATGGTGGAGTACAATATCTGACTCTGCCTTCAGATGCTGTTTAAGTACAAATTGACAATGATAGAGCAGTTCTACTGTCTCAACTCAATGCTCAGTTAACCAAACATGAATAGAAAGAATTGTCAGGAGAGGAGCAGAGAACAAGAACCAGAGTGCAATTACACATTGTACAACTATATGTATCGGCGATGCTCCTGCATCTTGAATTATGTGTGCATTTCTGGTCTCCTCAAAAAAGGTAGATCACAACTAAAAGGGATTCAGGAGCTAGATTGTTGAAGGCTGAGAGTATTTGAGGGATGTTTCACTATATGATAACTCTATTTTTGTACTCTTACTTGGCAATCTGCTACTGGCTGCTGTTAGAGATGGGATACCAGGCTAGTAACTGTTGATCTGACTCACTAAGGCAAATATATTTTTATATACTATTTATCCTTTGCGTTTCCTGTGAAAAAAATCCATCAAGGGTGAGCCATTTACAAGCTCAGTGATATTTGGGTCAGAAGGTCATGTCATAAAATCTGGGGCTTTCAAGGGTAGTTACTAAACAACACTCAGAAGCAGCTCTGAGATGTGTAGTTAGAAAGCCAGTTCTGTAACTTCGACTTAATTTTTTACCATAATGGGAATAAAAGAAAATAAATAAAAAGAAGAGGACAGAATTGGAAATATATCAAGGTGGTTTGAGGGGGCCATCTTTTTGAGGAGCATATCCAGTGAAACTGTCCTTTCACTCTTACATCCTTTGCTTACGGAACGCAGCAAGGAGAAATGCTCTTTGTGCCATTTATGGAGAGTGTGTATGTGTGGCTGCTAGGTGAGCTTTTCTGCAGGCCACAGCAAAGGCAGGAGTATCATGTAGATGTTATGAAGTCTTGTATATCCTTCATTGCATGTGCTCTAAAGAATTCTGCAAAAGTGGCCTTCTCCTGAATAAAGAACAGCCAGGTGAAGCTGAGCTTCAGCAGCACTCATCACTCACTGGTAGGCTGAAGAAGGCATGTAGAAGAGTCCGTAATTGTGGAGCCGTTATAATTGAAGGTGCAGGCTCATGGTGTAGGTTTAGACATACGGAAATTCTTAAGGAAGCTTGAGTAGCAACAGTTGTTAATAGCATTGCCTAGACAATTCCATTAGTGTTTTCTTCATGTTTGTATATTCCTAAAGTTTTCATAGCTTCTGGGCCCTAGGAATTGCTTGGCACATTACATGAAGCTTGCTGCTGCTGCTGCTCTCACAGCATGCTCAATAACGTTATTTCAAAAATATCAAATGCTGCTCTCTGTACTCTGCATTGGCTTCCCAAAGCAGCACTCCAATATCGTTTGGTCCTTATATTCAAGGTACTTAATGACCTGACCCTAGATTGCCTGAAAAAATCCGTATTTCTGAGTAAAGACTTCTGCTTGCAAGAAGCAAGTGTAATGTGTAGTGTAATGTGTAATGTGTTTTTCTACAGTAAAGTTGTCAGTGTTGTTGAAAAAGTTGTTTTGCTGGCCAGCCTAAAACTTTGAACTTTTTTTTTTTTTGGAAATCCTACTTTTTAGTGCATTTCTTTGACTTAATTTTAGAATGAAAACCTAGTTTTCATTCTATTTTTTTTCCCTGAGAAAAATAAATAGAAACAACAGGAGATGGATGTTGCAAATTTCAAATGCGTTACAGGAAGGATGAATGTGGTGTAAAACCAAGGTCTCTGATAGGTGGGGTAAAGCCTATTCCATAAGTACTCCTCTTGACTCCTCGTTGAAAAATAGTGTTGAGTATTTTAAATTTTAACCTGCTTTTACATTATGTAATACTTTGTGATGTGTAGTCCTTAAAAAATAATTATTGCATATGAGTAGTCAGTGGGCAAGCACCAGCTTAGCTTTCTGTCCTCTTGCTGGTTTTTTTAGTGCCTTTAGATTCCTTCCTATAATACATCTGCTACGTGTTTTATAGGACACACCTAAATTCATTAAGTCATAAATCTGGAAATTACTTAGTCCATTAGTCATCATACGATCAGCACTGACTTGTTTTTCCCCCGCCTGCCTGTCTGCCTGTATCTGCCTGTTATCTTTGGTCATATGCACATATTTTAAACTGTTAGGAGAGAATTCATCTTTTTGTTATGTATCAATAACTATCTTAATGGTATTCTGAACCACATCTTTGGATTCTAAGTTTTATCACGACCTGAATGTATGTATTAGATTACACAAGTGACTGGCTGCCCATAGCTCTCCATGGAAAGTCAAAGTTTCTGTGTATGGCTGCTGCTTTCATACAGCAATGAGGACAATAGGGCCATGTGAGCTGGATTCCTCAAATGATTGAAAATTTTAGGTGTCACCCTGGTGGAAGGCATTTATGTTGAAAAAAAAGAAGGGAGTGCAAGGAAATAAGAATTTTGTGTGATTAAATATTAAAGGATCATTTTTACCAGCAGAAATTAGTTACTTTTTCCTCAAGAATTTGTGTGTGTTCTAGAATTAGTGAAGTTGGTAGAGAAACCTAAATGTAATCCTTGCTGCAGGAAGTGGTGGTGATGATTCAGTAAATGTCACTTCCAGATCTGAGTCAAAGCTGAACCATAGAGTCAGCAGGATTTTAGAGTGGTTCAACCTGCTGCTGGGGAGCTCTATTTGGAATGAGACATGAAGCTGAACATTCTCCTTGTTAACATCCTCATAAAGACCCAGTGGCAATTTCTGGTCTATTAATGCTGATTTCTTGGCCATATTTAAATTCCAGTTTTCACTTGTTTCAGTCTTTTTTAAGTGCATCTTACTCTTCCTATCTGCTTTTATAAAAAAAAAAAAAAAAGAGCTTTGACAACATCAGAACAAGGAAGAGAGAAGTGATTTTGTCTATATATTGCTTATAAAGTTCTACATTGTGGAGTACTTTTTTTCTGAAGTGTAGTATCATTGTCATTACTGTTGCAAAGCTGCAGAATATTCCAGCAACTCTGAGTTTGTTACATTAGCCCAGGACCCTGCTTTATAATTGTTCTCCGATATGTCATATTTATGATTAGAATAAACAAAACTCACTAAAACTTGCAAAGCACAAGCCATTCTTTTAAGGATTTCGGCCTTTCATGTGCTGAGTGTTCACACTGCATTGCTGGATATTTGTATGAAACTGTAGTGCTTTACTTCCTGTTGCTCTTTCACATTGATACTTTTCTATGTAAAGAATATTAAAAAATAACATGTTTTACAGAAATAGAAATGCAATATGCAAATGATAAAAAGAACATATGATTCATTTTTCAGGAATATAAGTTGGCACTTCTACAGTGCTATGAAAGATACCTTCAGCAGTTTGTTTCTGTAAACCTTGATGATGTCATGGATGATGTGCATCTCTTTAAATCCACCTTTTTTCCAAATGGTTTCAGAGAGAAAAATGCAGCACTTACGGTAGGTTGTGGGTTTTTTAAATTTTTCTGGTCAAAGACATTCACAGATTCAAAGTAAGTAGCCCAATGTATCCTCCACAAATGTGCTTCATATTTATGTGAAGCACATATTTATGTGCTTCATATTTATAACATACATATAATGTATGTTAACATTAACTAATCTTTAATAGTTTGTTGATATAAATTTTATTGAGATTTAATGATCATATGTATGGTATGAACATCTGGAGTTTGTGTATATTTTTAAGATATATTAAGATATATTAAGATATATTTTTAAGCTGTAAGAGCTTAATGCTTTTGTGGCAGAAGCCAACCACCGTCAACTTAGTGTTTAAAACCAGTTTTCTCTGAATGTGGTGTTCTGTAACTGCTTACAGCAGTTTTTGCTCTGAAATAGTTGCTATTATCCACTGTCAGAATCAGGATGTGGCAAAATTTGATAAATGTCCTGCAATTTTGGAAATTTCTGTATTATATGATCTAAGAACCAGGCAGAGTGCAAGACAATTAAAACATTCTCCTGTATTTTGTACCTTAAGTGCTCAAAATACTACTTGTAATAAAAGGTCATGACAGTTAAAAATGCGGTGTTATGTTTTTTATAGCTTATTTGCTCACTGTGAACAAAAAGGGCAGAATGCTGAACAGTTTTCTAAGTGCTTTAAGCTCTAGGGAGCTGAGTCACCTTAAAAATGTGTTGGCATTCTTTTGTGTTAATGGCTTATCAAGGTAGGGACTTGCAGTATACGTTTTGTTATCCGTGGAGGAAAGTATTTCAGTTGATATAGGGGGAATGCAAAAAAACATGTTAGATTTTACCTTAAGCAGTTATTTGCTGAGGAGCTCTACTTTCGTACATGGTGGGTATTTTGAATTAACTAATGCAAGTTACTCTGTGATCAAGAACAATGAACAGAAATGGTAGGCAGCTCCTGTGTATTGAGCTAATCAAATTCATATCCTCGAGTCAGGGTTAGAGTGTAAATAGGTGTTTAGTGAAGAGAAGAAAGCAGACAGTTTGCTTAAAAGCTGGAAGCAGATGTCATGATAGAAGAGATACTTGCTTGGTTTGTATTTTTTTTTTTTCTAAAATGTGGTTCAGCTTCCTAGAAAGAATATGATCAAAGAGTATGTTAATACATTTTTAAAAATGTTTTGTAAATAAATTTGAAGTTCCAGAGATGCTCTCTGTTTTCTGTATGTCTGCCTAGACCTTGAACCAATGCTAGTGCCAAATGTTATTGTAAGTCTATACTAAAATGCCTGTTCTGTAACTTAGCCTTAACAGACTGAGATATCCCTAAATTTTCAGATATGGAATCTAGTTTGGCAATGATCCCTACAACTGGAAATGGAAAATGATAATGTATCAAATGATTACATCTAAAGGCTTTAGATGTAAATTTTTTTGCCGTGTTTCCACAGTTACCTTTTTTTTTTTAATGTAACACTAAGAAAATCGTAGAAATGGAGTTTCAGGGCTAGAAATCTCCAGTTTCAGTGAATTAACTGCAAGAAAAAAAAACCAAACAAATGTGTTATCAGGTTAGGAGGCTTCTGAGAGATTGATAATTACTGACTGGTCGTGTCCCACTCTGCTCATTTTTTCACATGTTGTTTGTTCAGCTGATGCTATACTCCAGGCACGACTGAGGTCACATTATGTTAGGTATTACAAGGAAGAAAAGGAAAAATCCATCTGTGGAGGAGAAAAGTAACAGATGAGAGTAAGAAATAAAATATTGGTGATATAGATGGAGAAGTGTAGAAAAGTTCAATGTCATGCTGGGTTTTTTTCTGGTATGCCGAATCTTTTCCTACTCACCATTTTGTTGTACTTTGCTGATGTGAACTGGCCTATGCTTGTATTTTAATTAACTTTATTTCTATTTCTGTGTGTTTTAGTTCCATGCTTTGCAGGCGAGAAATGTTTGCATTTATCAGATGGTTTGCAGCAGTGACAGAAATCTTCAGAACCAAGAGTCCCTGCAGACTTGTCTCAGTCTCTTGACCTCATTAAGACTCACTATGCAAGTGGCTCTACCTCAGGAGAATTTGTGTTGGCTTATCTACAATGGTACCTCAGGCTTTCCATTTACATTTCTTTGCTAAGCAAAGCTGTGAAGGGAAACTTTTATACATGCTCTTTAAGGTCGACCTAAGGGTCATGAATAAATCTCCAGTTAGTCTTCAATCACAGTAGAGGGTTTTTTTGGTGAGTTTTTGTTTTTCTAATAGAAGGGATTTTAAAATTAAAATTTCTGCAGTGTGCCTTTTCAGGTGGACTGTTGTAAGAGCATCAGCTTTTTCATCATAACTGCTTAAGAATATACTAATAAAATCAAAAGTAAGGACATTTTTGGAGTGAATCCTGATTAGCAAAAAAACCCTCAAGATTTTTCTATCAATAAAATGTTTGTTTTGATGAATTCGTTATGTCTTGGGGTTTTTTTGGTAGGTGGTTGGTTTTTGTTGTTGGTTTTGGTTTTGGTTTGGTGTTTTTTTTTGTTTGTTTGTTGGGTTTTGGTTTTTTTTTTGAAAAGGGGATTGCAGATCTAAGAGTAGAAAATTATTGTCTGCCATTACATCTTTGTATTTTTGAAAGTATTTTGAATGGAAGAGTTATTAATAAAACTATTCTAAAAAATACCATATGGCATTTAAGAATTTTCATCCCTATGTAAGATTTAAGGTGCTGCTTGTAAATGCTTGAATTAGGGAAAAATTGAGAAAAGAATGGAAATTCTGCAAACTAGATACACTGAGAATAATTTATAAAGATTTTAATTTCAGGAACCAGAACAGTATATTTGTCCTTTGAAAGGCAATGTTATTTAGTGAAAAGTAAACAGACTGGCATGAATTTCTCAGAATCACAGAATATTCTTAGTTGGAAGGGATGCACAAGGATCATCAAGTCCAGTTCTTGACTGAATGGCCCATACAGGGATTGAATTTGGCATTATTAGCACCATGCTCTAACCAACTGAGCTACCGTGGGCAATTGTTGCAATATAAATTGAGGAGATAAGATGTTCTTAATTTCATTTAGAAAAATGTACACTTTCTCTGAGCTATAATTGGTCAAAATTCTTATCCTTTTGTTTCGCTGGGACTGCTGTTGCCCTCAGTCTCTACTTTTGAGGTGTGTTTTTTGTTTGTATGTTTCTATGGGAGAAGAATTAAAATTAAAATACACTCACCTGCCAATCTTACATCCTACTGCCTGTGTGTGGGACAGGTCTCTGTACCAGTCCTAGCCAATAATCTACTCTAATTAGAAGTAGGCAGTA
The DNA here is from genome assembly GCA_013397815.1 of Aleadryas rufinucha. NCBI lineage: Eukaryota > Metazoa > Chordata > Aves > Passeriformes > Aleadryas > Aleadryas rufinucha. The sequence goes on along the minus strand of VZTH01017837.1, from coordinate 96,573 downwards.
ACTCAGATTTTCCCTAGTTCCTGAGCATTTTTCTGCAATTTCAGACAATAGATTTTGTGCCTCGTTACACATTTGACTGATAAAAAGAAATCTTCGTAATACTTGCTCCATTTGAGCTTTTTGGGATAATAACACCCTTCTAGCTATGACAGTCGACATTGTGATGCCTCCCGCTGCCACAGGTGTCCCTTTCTGAACATTTATACAGACAGAAGAATAGGCACATTTTTTTTGTCTCCCAGAATTGCAGTGTCTTTTATACTTCTAGGACTGATTTTTGAAAATTTTATGACATTGCTTAAGTCAAGTAAATTTTTGACAGGTTTTTATTTCTAAGTCATTTTGATGCTCTTGAAAACTCTACTCGCTCTCAATTTTCTTCATGTCACTTATCATACTTAATGTCAAGTAATAGTGGTGGTGTCTGCCAGGACAGTGCTATGATGGACTAAAAGAATCATGTAAGGTAAGGTCTGTGAGGAGAGGTAGTATTTTGTTTTAAAGAGCCTGACATTTGGGGATGAAAATAAGATTTGTCTCTCTATCAGTTACTTAGTAAAAATTTGATACAGTAAATTTTTAAGATTTCATTCTTATATTATACTGCTTCACTGTGTAGGTATTTTTGAAACTAATATTGCAAAAGAATTTAATGGCGTCATCTTCTCTAAATTAGAAGTTGTTACGAAAAATCATTAGTTTTTCATTTGTTTAATGAAAAGTCATTAAATTGTTTTTCTCTGGAAGTAACAGCCCGGATAATAAGAAGAAGATTGAGCTGCGTAGCATAACAAATTTCATGTAGGATTATAGAACTTACCTGTTTGTTTATTTTAATTTATTTTTGCAGGTACTATCCATATTTATACCATATGCAGACATTTGATGACGATGGGTCAGTCTGCTAAGGTATGGCAAAATAAATAGAACAGGTTGAAAAATTTGCAGAAGTTTAGAAAATGCACCTGTGTTTTGCATAACACTGTACCCTAAGTTTTCAATTTCAAGCAGTACTTTGTCATAAGGAAATAAACTCTGTGTTTCAAAGTGGTTGATTTCTAAGCCCTCATGCCTTCCCGAGTCTGCTCCTTCCTCAGCTGTGGAATGGAGCCCAGCATGATGTCTTGCTGGACACTGAAGTGCCATATGTTAGGCTGTTTTAGAGGATTCCAGGTGTTTTGTTTTGTTCATCTAGATATGTCCCAAGAATTAGTCTTTTGTTTCTTAAAATGTGGAAATATGCTGACACCTGGTGGCTAGGGTTTTAGTTGTACATACTTGATAAAAATAACCTGGCCTTTCCTCCCTATCTTTTTCTTTCTGAAAGTAGTTTTTGTTTGTCTTAGCTTTACTCTTTTCTCCTAAAACTTGAACAGAATTTGAATCAGCCTAATTACAGTGTATTTTCTTATGTGTTGTTTTATTAATCTTTCACTAAGGAGGAAAGGTTTTTTATCTTTGAACATCTTCTATTAAAACCAGAAGTGATTTAGCACCTCCGTTAACATTCTCAGGTTTCCGCTATACAGGAAACAAAGGAATTGATCGTAGGTATTTCAGATTCTTGAAATTCAGACGAAAAGAAAATTTGTATATTAACTTAATTTAGGACTAAAGTTGTGCGCATTTTATGTACCTCAGGGAACAGCTGACCCAAAGAAAAGGAAGATACAGATACTGTTCATTCAATGGGGTAGGAGTAATTGTTAGAATTAGACTGCTGCAATGACTATGTTGCCCTGCAAGTTAGGAGCCAAGAGCCTGGTTCCATGGATATAAATTAATGTAAGCACAGGCTTTCACTGCAGAAGACAGACTCCATTGCATCCTAAATAAGCTTGCTGATCCTGTTGAAAACTGATCACTAGAGCTGCCAAAAAGAGAGGCATAACTCTCAAGAGCAGATGAGAGAGAAGGGCAGGACCTCTGTCTGGTGGCAAGACTATGGTGAACGGGTGTGATTAAGGTAGCTTGGAGGCTAAAACATAGTGCTTGACCACAGTTTAAGATAGAAAAAACCAGCAATATGCAGGAGGAATGCTTTTTAGTCAATAAAACATTTTAAAAATTAATACAATTTCTATGATTTTTTTCCCCCTTTCATTTTGTTCTACCAGGTGAGAGTAAGTCTTTGTATCTGTCCTTTAGTAATAGTACATATATTTATGTAGGTTAAAATGCATTCATTTTGAAATTAGATTTCTTCAATACAGGTTCTGGAATACTTACTGTGGGCCAGTGTATGTATGGAATCATCCATTCCACTCTTATCTGTGCACTATTTGACATGGAGAGCTACCCTGTATACGGCAGTTTCTCAGTGTTATTTTGATTGTCAAGCCGGCATTCATGGAGAGGTATCCTGATTTACCTTATGCAGCATTTCAGATGCAATCAAATGGGAAATATTTATTTAAATATTTTTACTTATTATCAGATCATGTGTATTTAGAGTTCTGTCCATATTCCAAATTTTTACTGCAAAGTGGAGATGTGTTTCCACATGTGAACATGTAATCAACTCAAATGTGATAACGCTTTGTAATATACTCACAGTCACAGACTTCTGGCATTAAACACTGGCCAGCTCCCATCCATATATACAAAAGGTATTTTGCAAAGGTTTTGTTTTCCTTTTCAATTGTTCAGGGTCTGACTTTCATTGCACCTCTTTGCAGTTGTATTAATTCAAGAATGGTATTATTCTGAAATTAAATCAGAATATGAACACAGAGTATAATTTTTTTTTTAAAAATTCTTTGGACAGATATTTGCTCGCCGTGGTTTGATTAAAATTGACGAACTGAAGCAATTAGAAAATATCAATTCTTCTCTGAAAAATACAGAGACACAAAAGATTTTTAGAGAGGCCACTCTAAAGGTATCACATCCTGCAATTCTTTATAAAAAGGTAGAGTAGTTACAATCTCTGTGAACAGAACACATAACATAGTTATTGGCTTACTTTTTTCTTTGTGCCAGATGTCAGTGATGATTTTCAAGAGAGCAGTATATGAATCCAGAAGAAAGTCGAACAACTCTCGACGTGAGTCAAAAGTTAACCCGAGAAAAGCAGTAAATGTAAGTCTAACGTTTTGTGTAATACTTCTCTTCCTTTATTTGGTCATGTGATGAGAATGTGATATAATTCTTCTAAATACACATGGTGCTATACACAAGCAGAAAGTTTTCTTCTTTCAATTTCATAGTTAACAGAATTTATTTATAAAACTCAGAACAAGCTTCAAAGGAGGGGAGATGTACTAATTATTACTTTAGAAAATTATCAGGAGAGATCTGCATGGCTTTAAACTACATGGCCTTAATACTCTCCCTCAGAATTTCTGTTGTGTTATTTTTGAAGTAAAATACCATACAGCAGTGTGTCTGGTTGCTATGAAATGATTAGTCTTTCTAAGTACTGTACCCACTTAGCCTGAGGCTTTGCTATGCCTTTGAAACATGACATTAATAACAGCAATGTATTTTACAGTAGGTTATTTTCTGTTTTGAACGTGTACTTACTTTCTGTTTTGAATAAATGTTTTGAAAAAAATTTTGCTTTACTGCAAGTTGGTTTAGATGTCACAAGGCTTAAATTACCTTTTCTTACTTAGTTGTCCTGGCCTCGCACCACTACCGAGCGGCTGCTGGTGCAAATGTTTGATGGTGCTGCAGCTCAGTTCCTTGCCATCCTGGAAGCACTGTCTGATAGCAGCAGGAATCTATTGCCCCCTCATCCACCTGTTCCTGATGAAAATGCAATTCGTGATGTCACTTCTGAGCTTTTTTCTGCAGGTCTAGAAATCCTCTCAGGTAACAGCTTAAAGAAGCAAAAATAGTGTTGGTGAGGAGCCTGGACCTCCATTTTATTTTAATTATTTTCTATTAAAAAAAAAAGACTGTACCTGAAGGTATATATTTAATTTATAACAACAGCACCTGTAAAAGCAGGTAGTCTTTCATATCTTCATAAAAGAGAAGATAAAAATCTGGGTTGATCTCCATGGTCTATAATAATCAGTAAACATCTGCAGTAGTTTATGCATATATTTTCTAAGTAAATTGGAGTTCACTTTCTCTGGAGCAGCCTTTACAGGCTGTGCTGTGCCGTGTATATATGGCTAAAACAGTGTTGTTAACATACCAATGTTTTTGCTACTGCTGAGCAGTTCTTGCACAACCTCAAGGCTGTCTCTCCAACTCTCCTCTCCCCAAAGGCCACTAGGCTGGGAGTGGGCAGGAGACTAGGAGAGGATGTAGCTGGCACAGCTGTCCTGAGCTCACCAAGCAGCTAACCCCCACCAGAGCCCATCCAGTTCAACAACACCTGTAGCTAAGGGAGAGGATGGGGGGATTTCCCAAGCAACTGCTGCACATCCTGAAGCCTTGCTTTCCAGAAAGTGACTGGGTATCTGCTCACCTATGGGAAATAGTGAATAAATTCCCTTTTGTACTTTGTTTGCAGTCACAGCTTTGGTTTCTTATTTAATTGGCATAATCCCAACCATGAGCTTTCCATCTTATTTTTTTCTCCCTGTCTCTTCCTGTCCTGTTACGAAGCGTGAGTGAGAGAGCAGCTGCATGGGGGTTGGGAAGCCAGGCAAGGTCAAAATACTGTGGTGTTTGATGTATTCTATTTGTTTAAAAAATCCATTCAAAGTTAGATTTAGAAACTTGAGAAAAACACTGGACTTGATGGTTCCTTCCACACTTTTTTTTTTTGCTGGGCTCAAGGCTGAATATAATCCTGGGTATAGAGGTCTTTTGTCAGTAAAAGGATATGTAAAGACTAAGTACTCTTCAGAATGATATTTCTTGATATGATACTGGCTAATTAGGACATAACAAGTCAAATACATTATAAATTTATTTATCAAGTTGTCTGTATTGAAGGTGGAGAGAGCAATGGCACCAATTGTTTTGGTATAATTAACCCATCATCTACTCTTCTGCAGTTGATGCTAACAGGTAAGCTAGCTTTGAATTTCAAAGGATTTTTTACCCAGTGATACAAATGCTCAGTAAGCAGAATTAATTTTCGTGTTAGTAACAGTTCTATACATAAAGAGTTTGCAAAATGGTGTCCTCTTGTAGTGGTTCTGTGCAAGGCCAGGAGCGGGACTTTGATGATCCTTGTGGGGTCCCTTCCAACTCATGACAGTAACTGTGGCATATTGTTAGGACTGCAGAATACTGCTGAATATATTAGCTAAAACACTTGCTGAGAGTTCCAAGGACCAAGAAGTCCATTTTCTGCCTTACTGTGGTTTGGATAAACTTCAAGAGTGAGGAAATAGGTTCCCTATGTGTACATGAGCATTTTCTGACACAGTAATGAGAAATGGTTACGTGTCTTGAAAGAAATTGTATGTGTTTCTATGCAATTTTTAAACTAAATTTCTGATAGTAAGAGTCATTACAGGGTGATGCCAGATTTAAGCTCTTCCTGCAACAGCAAGGACTAGATCCTTGGTATTCTTTACACAGGTATGTTAATATCAGTAATGGAAGAGCCTCTTTTGAATGTAGCAGGACACTGTGATATGGTTAAGTGGGCATGGTGGTATTTGTTAAAAGTTTGGATTTGATGATCTTGGAGGTCTTTTCAAACCCTTATGATTCTATGGTTGCAGATACCTCATTAAAGCAGCATGTAAGCATAGACATGACTGTGAAAAGATAAAGCTGTTGTTTCTTGTAAAATTATTAAAGCATCCTTCAAGATTATGCTGACTATTCAGAAACCCATGGAGATTTATCTTTGTATTTATCAATACCCAAATTATGAAAATAAATTAAATTAAACTTTAAAAAAAATTCTGAATACATATATATAAAACAGAGAAAATATTTTTGTCATCACTGCAGGAGAAAAAGGAGTGTCTGGAGATGCTGCTGTGAAATTTGTAAAATTAGCTTTCAGCTATGAAGAGTGGGACGTGTTTTATTCTGCTCTTGAATTTGTTGATAATTTTCTTCAGGTAATCTGGATGTGATTGAGACTTCCTTTATTTAGTCTTTTCCTGTGAGGGTAAGGAGTATTCAAAATGCATATTTTAAAGACTAATTTCTATGGTTTTTTTCCTCTCAATTAGGCTCAAGATGACCCAACATGGAAGAAAGCTGAAATAGAACTCAAACTTCTTGCATTGATGCAACCTGTAGTATTCCCAGGAAAGTTTTTGGATCGTAGTTTTTCTATTAGTGATGATATTAGCAAAGAAGGCAGCACACCTCAAGCTTCTGAAAAGACACAAACAATTAGAAGTGAGTGTTGTTCAGTTATAGTTATGTTTGAATTTCAAATATTTTTGCAACAAGAGGTTTTGTTGATTATTTAAAAACTATATAATATGGTTCATGCAGTAGTCTATGACAAAAAGTAGTAATTGAGAAAATGCCACCTATTTTTTCTAGTTTTCATTTGCCAAAATATGACTTTATACCATTTCCCTAAGTGGGAAATGCATGATGAGTGTTAAACATGCGTCAAGTTATAAGCAAAGATGTAAAATGATTGAATGTTTTCAGAAAAGTTTTCAGGGAAAAAGTGAAACAGATCTTTGAGGGTTTTCTTTCTGTCTGTTCTTATACTTAATTTATGCAAAATTTCTTTATATAGAAGCAAGAAAAACTTACTAGAGCAACTGCAGTTTAATTCTATGACAATCAAAAAACCTGAATATATCTCAAAAACTTTCCGTTTCCTAAAAATAGAAATTCTCACTTTTCACAGAAATGAATAAACTTGGAATTATCTGTCCCCCTCTGAATTTGCTGTTTCTTAGACTGTGTTATCTGCTGGCTTATATTAGTAAGTCAGATATTTTCAAACTTAGGTTTTAAATTAGATGTAATGTCTTGCCTTTCCTTTATTTCCTCTTTTTTAATAAATGTTGAATGTAGAGGAATCCTTAAAGCATGGAGATCCTTTTTATGATCTTATGATTTTGGCAACGACAGTGCTTTCCTGTGTCTCCACATCTGAGCAGGTAATAACAGAATTAGACACATTTCTTCCCAGTGTGTCACTTAATCTGTGATGAATGCATATAATAGAAGATCAGAGGAATCAGTTACATGATTAACAAACTGCAAGAATATAAAAGGTGAAAAAAATGCACTTATGAAATGTTATCAGTTTGTGATTAAAATAAACTGTTTCGTTATTTAAAATGCTGTGTAATAAGGCTACTTTAAAAATGTTTAATAGATATTAAATCTGTTTGGAAGACCATAGGGCTGATTGCATGTTTCGGCTAATCAAGCAGAGATTGAATTTCCTCACATATGCTAGATTTAGGTGGGCAAGTACGCTCAGCTGTGGAAAACACTTCTGCAATATTTATAGAAATGGGGGCAGCTACCCTAAGGAATGATAATGCCTTTTTAATAGCACTATGTCTGCAATTTAAAGTAAATTCTCACTGTAAAAAACCCAAACAAGCAGCAGCAGCAACAAAACCGATGAGAGTGGGACTCTCTGTTGAAGTCTCTGCTGTGGAATTAATCCCATTATGTATCTGATGGTTTATTCCCAGAGTAACCACTGTTACTTGCTCAGACTGAGATTTCCCCTTAATGTGCTACTGAGAGGGGAAAAAATTATGGTGCAATGTCTCTGTGGTAGCACAGATTCTTTCCCATGGGAATTTTTCTCTTCTTCTTCCTGTGTTCTATAAATAAAGATAAGGTTTGGATGTTATTGAAACTGTCTCTGGAAAGATGGGCAGTTCTACCTGGCCTATGGGCCTAGGGGGAGGTTTTGAATTGACCCAATCTGGGGAAACTTTTAAAAGTCTATATAAGTTTTAGAATTAAATAATAAAATCAGAATTCCGCCTCACCCGATCCAGTCTGGTTCTTGCACTCGGCTAGCGCTCAACAGCGACATGTCTCCACTGCTAGCACTTACATTAAAATAGTTTGTGNGAAGATCAGAGGAATCAGTTACATGATTAACAAACTGCAAGAATATAAAAGGTGAAAAAAATGCACTTATGAAATGTTATCAGTTTGTGATTAAAATAAACTGTTTCGTTATTTAAAATGCTGTGTAATAAGGCTACTTTAAAAATGTTTAATAGATATTAAATCTGTTTGGAAGACCATAGGGCTGATTGCATGTTTCGGCTAATCAAGCAGAGATTGAATTTCCTCACATATGCTAGATTTAGGTGGGCAAGTACGCTCAGCTGTGGAAAACACTTCTGCAATATTTATAGAAATGGGGGCAGCTACCCTAAGGAATGATAATGCCTTTTTAATAGCACTATGTCTGCAATTTAAAGTAAATTCTCACTGTAAAAAACCCAAACAAGCAGCAGCAGCAACAAAACCGATGAGAGTGGGACTCTCTGTTGAAGTCTCTGCTGTGGAATTAATCCCATTATGTATCTGATGGTTTATTCCCAGAGTAACCACTGTTACTTGCTCAGACTGAGATTTCCCCTTAATGTGCTACTGAGAGGGGAAAAAATTATGGTGCAATATCTCTGTGGTAGCACAGATTCTTTCCCATGGGAATTTTTCTCTTCTTCTCCCTGTGTTCTATAAATAAAGATAAGGTTTGGATGTTATTGAAACTGTCTCTGGAAAGATGGGCAGTTCTACCTGGCCTATGGGCCTAGGGGGAGGTTTTGAATTGACCCAATCTGGGGAAACTTTTAAAAGTCTATATAAGTTTTAGAATTAAATAATAAAATCAGAATTCCGCCTCACCCGATCCAGTCTGGTTCTTGCACTCGGCTAGCGCTCAACAGCGACATGTCTCCACTGCTAGCACTTACATTAAAATAGTTTGTGATCCCAAAGACTATTGGATGAAGGCTAATGAATGAAATGACCATTGGATGAAGACTAATGTAAAAGTTTCCATGGAAAATACCTATTCAGCTAACATGGCATATATCTTAACTGCAATATTTATTTTAGATATAATTTGAATATTGCCACAATTCAGATGTAACTGGAGCACACACATTTTTAGCTTTAGTGTAGTATATTTAATCAAAATATCTTGCCTGTGAGGTCCCCCACAGATACCTTTAGATAGCATGATTTGTCAGTTTTTAATGTGACCTCTGTATGGAGGCAATTACCTGGATTTAAACTCTACTGGTTCTTCTACACTTCCTCATATATCTCCTTGATACCTGATTTGTCCAGGGAAGAAAGACAAATTCGCTCCTGATTAACGGAGCATTCAATGATGGTGAAGATATGTGATATATAACTGAGGCAATCTAGCAGCTTGCTGCCACCAAACCAGTGGCAAAAATAATTTTGATTTACTTTTTTTCCAATTTTTTCTCCCCCACAGTTTCATTATCCATATCCCTGAAACATTACACTCAAACATATGTGAGAGTATAGATAGTGTGGGTATATCAGGTTTCACTGCACCTGAGGTACTAGTTCAACTCTGCTATAAATGGTGATAAAGATGTGTACGGATCCTTACTCATTGTTCAGAATGTGTTTAACACATAGATGAACTCTATTGCCTTTCAAAATGCGTTAATTAAGAGGTTAACTGACTGGAGTTTTGAGTTTGTTAATTATTCTCTTTGCAAGATGCAGATAGGGCTTAACATTTCTTTCAGTTCTTACATATTTCACTCCAAATTTTTTCTAGTTGTTTGTTTTTCAGTGCTTCATCATCTCAGATGCACCAACAGCCCATGGAAGTATTCTGTCAAGCAAAATGAAACTATTAATTTGGATTTTCTTCTGCAAATATTTAAGTACTGTAATAAAGTTTCTCCAGAATGTATTGATTATTACAGTGTCATAGTCAATTTGCTTCCATGTGATTTTCATCTCACTGATTTCCTTGTCTGTGTTACTTTTAAGAGCTTGTCAATAAAAAAAAGAAATAAACTCCCCAAACCTCTAAACCCACTTATATTGGTGAGAGAAGAAAAGCTTGGGTGGTCTAACAGAAATGATTTTTAAAAAGTATTTCTAAAGCTTTCAAAATGTTGTCATCCCTTATAAGAAAGTGACATATTGTATTTACTTGTGTTGAAAAATGTTGAGACTGTTTATGTACTGGGTTACTGTGTGTTTATATGCCTACCCGTTTCCACAATTATATTGCTTTTTCTTTCCAGAATGTCCATCCTGACAAAGAAATACTTGTTGATGTAGTAATGTGTTTGTGGCAGAAGTGTAAATCGGAACTTCAGCAAATCCAGATGAGTGGAAGTGACTGCTTAGAATATATCCACAAACAGGAAGCTTACCAAGTACTCCTTCATTATAATGCATTTCTCTTAATGTGAATGTAGTCTGTTATAGAAAAGCCAGTAAAATATTGGTGTCCAGTCTAAGTACCTTTTCTTATGGTAAAATGCAGATAAATCTTCTTCACCAAAAATATGAATTGTATATACACTTTGAACACACTGTGCTCACATATGCCAGTATCAAAATATCTTAGTTTTTTTGCTGTAAAGAAACCCACTCTCTGCCAGTGGGCCGTGGTGGTAAGAAGCTAAATTAGTGAAAACATTTGGGCATGATGTAAGAAGAAGAATGTGGGATGTTGCGGCAGAAAATACCAGTTTTTTGATATTTCAAGAAAGTTCCCTAGATCAGTTGAGCAAAGTAGCAAAAACCTTTTCCTTTTGACAAGGGAGATGGGAGTCAATGGTATTTGGTCCACTGGATAGAGTCACAGCCTTACCTTGAATTTGTCCTGTGAGTGAGAGGCTCTTGGTGAGATGGGCTCTCTGGGATACCAGTTGATGCTAACCAAACGGTTTCTGGAGGAGTTAATTATGTGAGCCTATATAGGGTAACTGTTCAGAGGTTCCCCAGAAGGTGGTGTATGGTTATTTTCCTCTGTATGTACAACAGTAGCCTTTGGGTCTCATTTATTCTGAGTTTAAGTGGGAAGATATGGACATAAATGAGAGGTATGTAATCAAATCTCCTGGAAGGCTTACTGCACTAGAGCAAGGTGTAAATGTTATGGCTGTAGAACATTCATAAACCCTTGCAAAAGGAATGCAGGAATAATAATATTCTAAAATAAAAAAAAGTCTACTGTCTGAAGAACCAGGGGCTATGGAGCAGTGTAAATTCAGCATCTTAGTCTGGTGACATTCAGAAAAAGAAGCCAGATCCAGGAAAGGAGTTGTGTGCATGCTTGTGAATATTTTTAAACAATTTTGAGTGCAAAACCCTGTCTACCTCTGTAATACATTAATGTCTTCCAAAATTTTGCTTTAGCCCTGTCTTGGTTCTTTTTCTTTCTCATTCCCCCATTTTTAGTGGGTTCATATACTCTGGATAATAAATGAAATAATGGAGAAGAGCAACATAGCAGACACTAATGTAATGTTTGCAGAGATAACATTACGTCTAACTGCAATACTGGAAAATGTAGCTGATTCTACAAGTGAATCTAAGGAAAAAGAAGGTAAAGCTTTCAAGAAAAATTGAGTTTTATTTCAAGAATGACTTTCAAGATTGGAACTTTTCTGAACTGAAAAGTGACAAATATACATATTCAAAAAATACTATAAAGAGATTGTTAAGGGTAGAACAATGTTTTTCACACAAAATTTAATCCATAATTGGAGCTAATGAAACCTGTTTTTCCAAGGATTTATGATTTCTTTCCTTACATTTCCAGTTCTACTGAAGTAACCCCATTTTGAATTACATCTCTTATTACTTGCTCTTCTGATAGGTCTTCTATATGTTTCTTAGCCCCTTTGGAGTAGCCTCCGATCACTGATATGTTCTTTGAGTATGGGCTAGACAGAAGGCAGTACATGCTGTGGCTCATTTGGAGCATTCAAATGCTGGTTGATTAGTTGCAGGCCAAACAGAAGGGGAAAATATTGAGGTCATACTGAAGCTTTTGTATTTACTGGACCATCGGTTTGGTTTTCTTCTCTACATAGTCTTGATTTTTGTATAGTAATTCAATTGTTTTTGAAGTTGAACTTGGCTGACATTATTGGGATATGCTATCACAATCACATTAAACAAATTTTGTTCCAAAACCTGACTAATGCTGTAAAATGTGAATATTTAGACATACTTTTAAAAGTTCTCTGTTGTGTATTTTGGAATATGAATCATAATTCTTATAAATGTTTTACAGCAACTAGAGAGTAAATGCTAAGGATCATTTTAGGCCATATCTCAAAACAGAAAGAAATTATAATAGTTTTGCACTTTCAGAAGTAAAAAAATCTTGGGAAATTACTATTTGTTATTAGGTACTGAGTAGGTATTGTTTTCAGTGGTATTATGAAAATCATAATGTTCTCAGGGAGACTAAATGAATCGTTATTGTAGCACCCCTTCTTTTTCATTCAATTTAGATATGTCTTATTGGAGAGAAAAAAAAAGCTGAATAGATAGGAGCCATAGGTCAAAACAGGGTGACAGTCAAGCACATGCTTGTGCTGAAAAGAGCCTATTTACTGAATGAATACCGAGTGAATACAAATCTTCTTATTTATGAGGAAGAGGTGGTGAACAAGCAAAAAGGAACACGCAAAAGTGGCACAAGGAGTGATTAGAAGGTTGTTCCTCTGAAAGGGCAAAAAAATAATTTATTTCAGCAAAGAAATGAAATTAGAGGACTGTAACCAAGAACTTTAAAATTGCTTTCTCTTATTCTGAAGAGGAAAACACAAGTTTGGATGCATTCTTTATAAATGAAAGTAATTTAAACAATGAAAGCAAACATTAAAAGGGTGATAATACCGCTTCAAGAAGTATTAAAATGAAATAGTATCTATCACAAAAATATGACCTATACTTAAAAATCCTTCTATAAGTGAAATTAACGCTAACCCTACTGTGAATTAGATAATAATAGATTTGAATTGATTTCTACATGGAGAATTGATATGAATGCTACAAAAATATGAGGAACTACAAAATGAGTCCCAGTTTCATTAGCTTAGATAAATGTGGCTGTGAAATATAGGGTACCTTTGAAATACATTATTGGATAATCCTATCCTGTATTAGTGTAACTGTACATACATTGCTGTGTGTCTAAGCCCTGGAAAGCTTTTGAAGAAACAGTATCATTACCTCTCATAGTCAAGCACTGAAGAGCAGAATTATTGCCAGACTCCAAAATTAGGAGTAGAGCTGATCAAATGGTACTAAAATTTTCTGGGTTTATTTAATTTTCACTTCTGCTTTTCTTCCTGTTAAAAAGGGAGAAGTGCCTCTCTTTCACAAGATGAAACCTGTGATATGCCTGAAATACTGATGGTAATGTCCAATTTATCTTCATTGGTACATTGATTTTGGGTAGAATAAGAATTGCTTGAAGCTTTTCATACAATTTTGTATTTAGTTTTACAAAGATGAAATGTTTCACACAATCTTGCTAGTTCAGAGGAAAAAAGCAAAGATATTTTTTCAAATGAAATAAAATTTGAAAATTTTCCCTGAGTCTTTTTAATCAATCTTTTTTATGAAAGAGATTGTATTTGAAACTTTTTTACAGCATGAACATAGTAATTTCCACTGTATGCCTTTTTTCTTTATGCCAATCTGTAGTACCAGCCTTAAATTGCTTAATAGCACATTCTATTAAGATGGTAGAAATTTTAGTCCTTGCTTCATTTAGGAAAATATTTTGGGTTGTGTTTTTGCTTCCTTCTTTTTGTAAGGATCATGTAGAATAGATGAAACATCCTGAGTGTCCTTGCTTTGTTCAGCACTTTGCAGAATTGTCCAATCAAATGACCTACTAAAGCACGTTAAGGACGAATGATATGCACGAGGGTTCAGGAGTGTTGTCAGTGATATTTCTTAAGGCTTACACACATGGAGAAGGTTTAGTTCAGTGACAGTCTACTTAAAGGTGGTGTTTTCTGAAGAAACAATATTTTCTTAGTAGGATTTAATGGAATACTGAAAAACTGCTTGTGAAAAATACTATGTTTTCAACTTAATTCTCTAAGTTCAGTTTCATTCTGCTGTAAGCCAACTTTGAATAATGTTGTTTTGGTTTTTGTTTTTTGGTGGTTTTTTT
>VZTH01017837.1:0-82477 GCA_013397815.1 Aleadryas rufinucha | reverse complement strand
TTGGTTTTTTTTGGTGTTTGTTTTTTTTTTGGAGCTGAAGGAAAATCAGTCCTACTTGAAACTTAAAACATTGATATTCATATGTTAAAGTATGGGGAGCAGTGCCTATGTAAAGACTATCTGACAACTTTAAACTTCAACAGCTAAAAAGAAAAGCACGTTACTTTTAATAATCTATATTATAGTTTTTAATGCTGTTATCTAATAAAATGTGTTTATATGGGTTTTCATTTCAGAAAACTCCTACAGAACAATTACAAATTGCTTACGAAATTCTTGAAAGAGCAATTAATGACATGAACACATCTCGGTTAATAACCCTTTCACCAGATGGAAAGTCGATATTTGACAATTGCTGTAGAAAGGTAAAGTTTACAAAAAGCTACACTTCAACAAAATCTATCAGTAATATATTGTATTTTGTATTTCATATTTTCTTCATAGTTAGAAGTCTTAGCGCTATCAAATGTACCTCATCTTCCTGGCCCATGTAAGAAGAGAATAGAAAAAATATATCTCTGTGTATTAGAGTTGTGGTTTAACCCCAGCTGGCAACTGAGCTCCACACAGCTGCTCACCCAGTCCCTCACAGTGTCCTGGGGGAAGGGTAAAAGCCAGAAAACTCATGGGTTGAGATAAAGACAGTTTAATAGGGAAAGCAAAAGCTACATCCAGGCAAAACAAAACAAGGAATTAATTCACCACTTCCCATGGGCAGGCAGGTGTTCAGCCAACTCCAGGAGTCCCCATCACATGTAATGGTGACTTGGGAAGACAAATGCCATCACTCAAACATGCACCCCTTCCTCCTTCCTCCAGATTTATATACTGACCATGATGTTGTATGGGCTGGAGTATCCCTTTGGTCAGTGGGATCAGCTGCCCTGGTTGTGCCTCCTCCCAGCTTCTTGTGCCTCCTCAGCCTCCTCTCTGGTGGGGTGGTGTGAGAAGGAGAAAAGGCCTTGATGCTGTGTGAGCACTGCTCATCAGTAATGAAAACATCCCTACATTATCAACACTATTTCCAGCTCAAATCCAAAACACTACTCCATACCAGCTACTATGAAGAAAACTAACTCTACCTAAGCCAAAGCCAGCACAGGTTGAAATAGCATTTTTCTCTTTTGGTAATAAACTATGAACTCCTTTAGGTTTTCTTTAACATTTTCTTTTGAAATAATTATAATAGATCGATTTCTTGTATAGAATAAGAGCAGAAATCCTGATCATATTTATTGCTTGCAACTGTTCATTATTAAAATCAATATTTGCTGTTGATGCAAGTCCAGATTTTCTAAATATTATCATTCTATATCAATATGATATTTCTTTTGTGGACTGGTAACATAGTAAAACATTTTTTGCAGTTTTGTCTTTATTACTGATCCAGTTTTCTAATGATTCTCAGATTTTGTCTAGTTTTCTTTTTCCGTTATCCATGCTTTCTCTATCTGGTCACTCTCCTTCTTTCCATGCTTTTTTGATTGACTGCATATTACACAAATATGACAAATTTCAGTGCTTTTCAGTTTACTGAAATAATATCAATATCAAGAGAAATGCAGTAAGCTAAGTACTAAAAGTTTGTATTTGCTTAATTGACACTTCCTATTTATTAGGTGGACTCAAATGATCAGAATTTGAATTCTGTTTTGAGATGTGGTGATGATAAAACAAGAACAGATAATGGTTTTGTAAGAGATTTACACTTGGAGCTCATTCAGGCCCAACATCGAGTAGCTGTGAAACTTCTTAAAATTACACAAGGTGGGTTTCAGTGAAGTTAAATAATCTTCATAACTTGATTAGAGTCTTTTTGTTAATATATCCTGTAGTACTAAGGAATAAAGGACTACCTGCTTTCTGAAGAGGAGCTGATGCTGGGCAGTTTGTATGCCACATATAGACCAAAATAATGTACTGAATTTGCAGAATTTAGATTTACATGGTACTAGTCTCCAACCTCTACTCAACCAATGGGAGTTAAATTCTGCTACAACTAACGGATTTCATTCCTAGACAGTTCATTGTTGTATTTTAGTTATAGTACTAACTTTTACTGTGCCAGTAAAGAAAAACTGGGGGATGTTCTGCAGATTTATTTTTTTCTGTAATGCTAATTTTCTCTCTAGAGAATGACTTAAATATTTTTTTCAATGCTCTTGGTAATTTGAACTTCTGCTCCTGTGAAGTTGTCTCTATATTTTTCCAGCCAGCAGATATCCCACTCTTGCCAAGTGGCTTCTGAAAAAACTCAGCTTGTTCTCTCATTATTAGTGTTGTTTTGGTTTTTTTTAATTAAAAGCTAGCATTAGTTTGACACTGTGCCCTGCTCCCTATGATCAAGCAAAACCTCTCTTTTTCTGTGGTATTAATATAACTACTAAAGATGTTAGAGCAGGAAGGTGGAATATTTTTAGTGGCATGATCTGTACAAGAAATTCTACTTGAACCAAAGAAAAGAACATGAGATGGAGCAGAGCTTTACTATAAAACTACATATTAACCTCTCTCACTCAATTTTTTGCAATAGCACGGTCAAAATAACTCAGTATTTCCTTTCTACATAGGTGCTCAGGTTGTTGACAGAAGTCTTAAGTCTAGTAAGTTTCATGAGAAGAATATTGAAGATTTCCAATATTTATCAGGTAAGGCTTATTAATTAAGATTTTAGAAGTATAATAAATTATTGTCACTGTTTTATAAGTGTCTTAAAATATCTGTTTTATAGAAGAACTTATAATGAAAAAAATTAAAAGGAATAAGCTATCCAGAGCAATCTTTTTGATGCAAAAGGCTGCGCAGAAGTTCCCTGAAGAGTTAACTACTACTTCCCAAAGGCAGCTACTGGAGGTAATAAGAAAAATCTTATGTTAGAAATTCTGTCATTAGCACAGTTTTTCATGTTCTATGTAATTAAGACGGAATACTACTTCTTATAAAAACAAGAAAAATGGAAGGAACTTGAACGTCACTGTGTGTTTCTAACTTCTATTGTCAATTTTTTTCCTGAGAAGTTTCATTATGATGAATGAATAAAGTGACCTTAAAACAAAGAAGGAGCATATCCCCAAATTTTGTGCATACGTGCAAATTGCAGGAAACCTGAGAGAAGATAAGATCTTCCCTTCTACACTTGATCACATGGACTTTGCAGTTATGAACCTATACCTTGCCAAAAAGTCATTCGGGTTCCCTTACTGTAAACTTCAACATTGTTCTTTTTCCAAGATCTCTAAGTTTTCTTAGAATACTTTGGCTGGTGATGATGACATGGAATTTATTTTATTCTTACTGAATAAACAGTTTAGATATTGGGATTGTGTAATTTATTGGAGCTGAAAGAAGATTCTTCCTGGGCTCATTTCAGTCTCTTGAAATCAATGAGAATATTTCCATTGACCTTTTCGCCAGCATCTGTCCATGAAAACTGCCTGCTCATCAACAGGGTTTAAAAATTTTTATAGCCTGTACAGCAGATAACAGAATCTTCAATTTTCACTATATAATGTATAATAGAATGTTTTAAACAAGAAGTTACTAGAAAGTGTGTTTCTTTTAAGTGCCACAAATTTAGAAGCATGATAATTAATACATATATTTATTACATCCGAAGAATGCAGGATCAGAAAGTGGATCAGAAAAGGCATACATTAAAAATCTCTCTCATATGTTTGTAAAATATATGTTATTTATGAATATCATAAATATATCAGATGTTGTGATATGGTATGAAAGTTGTAACTGTAGTCACCAATGAAGACTTACAAGCAATTACCAAGAAATGTATGGTTATCCCAAAGAAACACTTCCTAAGTGTTCACTACTGGCCTTCACTACATTTTGCTTCTGTGCACTTTTCACCAAGAAAGAGGTAGATAAAAAAATATAATATATCTACAGCTAGTTGCCAGAAAATATCAGAATTCACTTTGTCTGGACAAACTTAGCATGATCTCTTTTGATATTTGTTTTATGATGAAATTTTTAATTATATGCTCAATTTTCCTGCTTGCGGTGGATGGTGCTCACTTAATAAACAGCAAATCCATGCTTTTATCTTCATGCTTCTGCTTTTTTTATTGTTGAGTTCTATATAGAATTACTTGCATCTTCTGGTCTTTTCTGCTGTAGTCAGCATGATATGCTACAACTCTGTTCTTATTATGTAGCAAAATTGGAAACAGTTTATTTTATTTTGAGAAGCATACAAATAACCATTTCTTATGCAATAAACAACTACGTATGGAAGCTTCTGAGTCATATGTGTATACTCAATTACCTCAAACTGCTTAACAAGCTACTGTGCAGCCTTCCATTTTTATTATTTCTTTCACAATTGTTTAATTCTTCCTTCCTGTCCTATATGTCTAGTTGGACATCCAAGTCTTTACAGAATTGGATACACTGGTAGTTCTCATTGGCTAGTGGTAAAATTGAATTAATGCGATTAAGTTAATTCCATGGTGCAAGTCTGTGTCAGAGGCAGGGATAATGTGTTTTATCACAGTTCAAGCATTTGGGGTTTTTGTGGTGACATTTGGCTTCCTCAGCCGTAAGATTACTCTTGCTCATCTTGCAACACCGCCACATTTATTGTCTTCTAAATTCTACAATTACTGAAGTACAGGTCATGCAGTACCACTCTCAATCACAACACTGTCTTTACTCAGCCTGGGAGCATTTCTGCCCTTGTGCTAATCAGAAATATGTCCTCAGACAAGAACGAGTCTGTGATTCTTTTAATTAAAAGTTGTATCATAGGACAGCTTACCATGAGGAAGTACATTTTTAAAGGAAGCAGTGAAGCTTCAAACTACTGATTGCAAAAGTTGAATGGCTGTGTGATGGAAAAAGTCACTCTGTATCTTGTTCTTTATCTTATATCCTTCCTTTAATTTGTCCCACTCGGGTGGATGCAACCCTAATCTAACAGGGGAGAGAGTGGGGAGGAGTGGTAGGGCTGTGAAAATGATTAGCTAAGCAAAAGCTCTATTAAATCTTAGCTCCCTGTTTCACTCATTTGACCATAAATCTGTAATATTTTCATGATTTTTGGACATGAGGTTCCCGGCTTACTCAATCTGTGATCTGACCTGCTATGGTGTAGTCTTCTAAAAGTATGAGGATGGAAACAAGGAACCGTTAAGGAGCAAGATTATAGGACTGTCACTGAATTACCCGTATCTTGGAGGTTTTTTTCAGTTTATCTTTCAGACTCAGCTCAGCCTAAATCCTTAGTCTAGTCTAGGGTATTAAAAGGCTTCAAAAAAAATTTCTAGTTGTAGGAATATGTAATTTCTTGTCTATACAAAAGATGTAATCCTTGTTCATCTCTGGAAGTTGGCCTTTTTGGCTTTGATTTGCACTGAACAGCTGCCACAAGTCAAGATACAGAAGTACTAAGTTCTTAATATTAGATTTCCAAGTTAAGTTTCTCTTGAACTGACAGTGAAATAAAGGTGAAGAAACCAAGCAAGTTGCTATTCAGTCAAGTAAGAAAAAGTGTATCCTTGATCTCCAACCAAATGGCCACATAATCACTGTGTGCAGGGCGTCCCCACATCTTTGCAAGACTAATAGACTGTCAGTCAGCTTTCAGCTGTCTACAGCTAACAAAGGGAAAAATGGCTTAGTCCTACTTTTTCTGGACCCACATTCTCCTCCTTTTCCTTTATTTCTAGACTTTTTTCTTCCCTGTTTCTGAAGTACAAAAAATCAGTCTAACTGCTTCCAAAGCTCCTTCAGAAATTCCGCAGATTAGGTTTCCAGCTCTCTCCTAAATAGGAGTTGATATCTTTTTTGTTTCTTGTTGGAGTTAATCACTGGCTGACACTAATTGCTTATCAACATTATTTGTGATCACTCTCTTTTTTCCAATAGGTTCTTCCAAAATTGGGTGTGCCTCTTTCACAGGCAACCCTGCATTCTCTAATCGTGAACTGAATCTGCATATGTAAGCTTAAATAAAGTACTGTTCATCCTAATTTAGGATGTAGGATAATATGAAAAGCTACTGGAAGTTTTCTACATAGCAGTGAAATTTTCTATGACAATTTGAAAATAATTTATAAATTTTAAATCTGTCTGATTGTTATATTTTAATAGTTTTCCCCTTTTGTTTTAATTTCAATCATAGGAAGCACTAACTTTAATTGAACAAGTTGAAGCAGAACAAAGTGCATTGTATCGCAGTCTCAAAGAAGCTATGAGCAGCAAGAAAAAAAGCAGGACTCCTCCTCCTCCTCTGTTACTTTCTAGATCACATTGCTCCATGTCATTTAAACCAGCCCCGTTTGATTCTGATATTCAGGTAATGTTTTTCATGATGACTGCGTAAGAAATAACTAAACAATGCACAAGAGGAAAAGTTGTTTCAACACATTTTTCTCTGTTCCTGAGAAGATGATGTTATTCTGACTTAATTAAGTTTCCCTTTTTTTTCCTCTGTGAGTCAGTTTTCCTCTGTGACTCACTGTTTTGATCTTCACATTTGCATGAAACTTTTTTAATCTCATGCATCATGTTCCTTGGTGCTTCTGTTGTCTAATACTTATTTATTCCACTTATCAAAAGCTCATTTTCTCACTTAGGGGTTGACATGTTCCTACTTACCCTCTGAAGACATGCAAGACTGTTGCATCATGTGATGCAAGAAAGTGCCACACTGAAGTGTCTGTTAATGAAATGTTGAAGTGGCATAGTTCAGGTGGAAATAATCACTTTCTGTTGAACATGTAGAGTCACAGAACTATGTGGATCATAGGGGATATTAGGAGAGGTCTCTTGTCCAACCTTCTGCTTGAAGTAGGCTTGGCTGTGAGACTAGACGAGTTTGCTCAGAGCTTTATGGAGTCAGTTCTGAAAACTTCCAAGAATGGAGACAGCTTCTCTGGAAACTGTGTTCCAACAGGGCAACATGTTCATAGGAAAACTTTTTTTCTTATGTACAGTTGCAATCTCCCTTGCTTCAATTAGGCCTGTGGTTTGTCCTCCTCCTACCATTCACTACTGTGAAAAGTAAATGGCATTTACTCCTCTCCCTTCCTCTGCTAATCAAGTAATTTTCTCACAGAGGCCAGTCATGGTGGTCAGCCCTGATTTGCCCTTTGTAAATCCATTCTGACTGTTCCAAATTACTTTCTTCTATTTCCCATGTCCAGAAAGGATTCAAATAGGCTGAAATATGAAAATACACTAGCTGCAGTTTTCTTGAGAGAGAACTTTTCGTGTTTTGCAAGCTTCTTCAAAATAATCATGTGGATAAACACAGTAGAAACTGAAATCTTATTAATAGTGCTAAGAATATTTCTGTGAAGAGTTGTTTCATAACCGGCAGTATTATTGCAGTTTTATTAGTGAATTTCAAATAGATTAAGTAGGGAAAAGCTTATTCTTTTTATCCTTACTGAATATAAAATGAAACTTTAAAAAACCTTTAAAATTTGGTAGTTTTGTTTTAGTAAGTGTTCAAACTTCATTTTGTTTGATACAGGAGAGTGAATGCAGCATCTTGGGCCGCTAGATGGCGAAATGTGATTATTAGTCTTATAATTTGAGCCCAGGTAGTCTGGAAGAATTTTTTTGCTGAAGTTACACATAGCTGTTGAGCAGACAGGAAGGGTGGTTCTTTTTATGTAGAAGTTATTAACTGAATACTTAGGATTTAGTTAGTTCCTTAGGATAAATTTATGCCTAGGATTTAGTTAGACATACATAGTTCTTGTACTAGGGGTCAAAATACCTCTGAACTTTTCGGATCTTAAGGCTCATTTGCTGAAAATAGTCTCCTCAATTTCAATAACACCTTGTGAAAAACAGTCAGCAGGGGAACACCAACAAATGTCATCATTTAGACTTCTGTAAGGCCTTTGATACAGTCTCAAATGACATCCTGATCTCCAGATTGAAGAGACATGGATTTGATGGATGAATAGCCATTCTGTGGATAAGGAACGGGCTGGATGGACACAGCCAGAGTTGTGGTCCATGGCTCTTTGTCCAAGTAGTGGATGGTGATGAGTGGGGTCCCTCAGGGCTCAGTCTTGGGACTGGTGCTCTTCAGTACCTTCATCGATGACACAGACTGTGAGAGCGAGTGCAGCCTCAGCAGGGCTGATGACGGGAAGCTGAGCTCTGCAGTTGACACAACAGAAGGAAGGGATGTCATACCTGCATTTCTTTTGCCTGATTTTAAGGATCTGTCTTCAAGTAGTTTGCTGAATCAGAACCCCATGCCAACTTTAGAAGAATACTATTGCAAGGATCGAATAATGGATCTAGGTGACTTTAAATCTATGACTTATAGTTTGTGCTTTGGGAGAGCTTTGAGGAATAGGGTAATTCAGGGTGGGGTTAGGATAATGGAGAGTCATCTGTTTTTATTGCCACTGTAGTATATCTAGTTCTCCAGCTAAATAAATTAATTGATGTTTTTAGTGCAGTTAGACTATACTTTTTTATAACTAAGCTGAGTTTTTTTTTGCAGAGACTGTTTTCACAAAATTTTTACATTCTACATTGGGCAAAACTTCGAACTAATACTGTGCATCAACTAATTTTGTTCTCATTTTCTTCAAAGGTTTCATGGTACTGTATTTTGGGCTCTGTAGCAGGAGGAAGTAATACGAAAGTAAGGTTAAATAGCAATAAACTTCAAAATTCAGGAGAAGAGGTAAGACAGAGGTAAAACTTGTTTAGGTAATTCTCTCTTCCTCTAAAAAAACCCAGCTCTCTAAATCTTTCTATCTGACATATTTTTTAAAATTGTGTAGCTGGCTAAGCCTTTGACAAACTCTTCTATCTTTACACCAGAAAACTTCTAGGAATCTTTTTGAATAATAAATTAACTTACTCAAAAGCTTCAAGTTAAACAAATCTGTCTCTTGTTATAACTATGGTTTTGTGAGTGATATCTAAGAAATGCAAAAGTAAAAGAAAGTATATGAAGTATTTTTAGAGTGTGCTCCAGACGCTACTGTTTCCAGGAATTAAAAAAAAAGAAATTATAAACAGATAAAAATTCATTATTCTTCTTAATTGTGTAACTTCTATCAGCTATTTCTTCTAAACAAGTCATTGCCTTACTTACTTCTGGCAGCATGATAATATAACTCTTTCAATAACCTTCACATTCAGACACGGTTTGTTTCTAGGTTCATGCTCTTTCCCTTTCATGTTGTGAACATGTGGTGTGGTGAATCATCCCACATGTCTTTAATTACTTATGACTAATCTTGTTGACTATGTTGGTACTCTTTTGTTACTTATTCATTAAAATTTGACATTTAATTTTTTGAATTTTTTTTTTGTTGGTTGATTGTTTTGGTTTGGTTTTGCATTTTTAGGTAGGTGTTTTTTTCCTTTGGATCACATTCTGATGTTTCTGCACAGACTGAGAAAGTTCTGGTTTTCATTCACTTATGCCTGTTATTGCATTGTCCTCCTGAATGACAACAATGAATGATCCAAATATTGAGAATTTTGTGGTTTAATAAAGGAGCAAGAAAGCTTCAGCATGTCCTCTTCAGCAGACTTTTCTGTAGTCTAACACCGCATTGATGAACTCAGTGATTATTTCTATATCTGGAAATCTGCATGAAGAGTTCTGTTCCTTGCAGGGCAGGTCTCTGTTGTGCTTTGTGACAGAAGAATGATCTCAACCTTTTTTGCCTGATGTTTCAAGCTTTCCTGGCTTTGTAAGCAAGCTCTATATTAATAATGATAGACTTGTCTTTGGTGATGGAGAGGGAATCTTCCCCTTTGCAGATGTTCCCCTCGCTCCTCCCCTTAAACGAAAGTGTGTGAAAAGAGAAGGTGTGTGTAGGTACTGGCAGTAGGGGCTTTGATGTTGTTATTGATACTCTGATCATCAAATCCAGAAAATCAAGCTTCCTGTGATGTTCAGTGAGTTAGTTTCAATATACCATCCTGTGCGAGGTGAATAAAGTGTTTGGCCGGTGACTTTCATCCCTCTGCCAGCTGGTTTTTTCTCTGAATTTGCTGCAGTCCATCCAAGCCACTGACTATCTTAGCTCTGACAGGCACTGGAGACACACAGACCTGAAGTTAACCATATGCCTTTGCAGTGGAACTGCTTTTGGCTTTAGGATATGCTTTTGCAAGATGCTGATCTGCAGACAAATTCTCTATCTGCTGACTCCAAGAAAAAAGTTTAGAGTTCTGGGGGATCAAACAATCTGTCAACTTATCATAAAGGGATGTTGCAGACTGTTGTACACTTATTTCTGGTCTGCTGGTTCAGGATTCAACCTCGGGATCTGAAGGGATTTCTGTTGTTCAGAGGTCTCCTTATGAAGGCCAGACTGTGTTTGAATAAGAGCATTGTGCTGATGCTGTGTTATGATCTCAATTCTCATGTTGTCCTTCTATCACTGGGAATTGTTTCTTTTTTCAAGACCCTTGAAGTCTTCAAATCTTCCTTGTGTAAGTTGTCTTGGTTACAGAGCAAAGATGGAAAATCCTCTTAGGAGTGAGCCATGGTGTTAAAGTGTAGGTACACAATTACTTGAAGGAAAAATGAAGATCTTGGAAGTATGTTGTTTGCTTCACAAACTCCGAAGTGCTGTTAATGGTGCTGAAAGGACCAGAGATACCTCTGCCCATATCTGATACAAGAAGGCAGAAGGTATGAAGGAGAGCAGTATGGTCTTTCTTCGGAAACACAGCTCAGGGCCACGATGTATCAGCTCAATGACTGCAAGCGTGCACAATCACTGTGTGGATGTTCAAATGGACACAAGTATCTTAGAAAAACGTCAGGTCCTGGTGTTTAATAGTTCTCTTAGCTTATGTGCTCTATATACATATCAGCATTCCAGAGAAAACTGATGCTTTTTTTTCACCAATCATTTCACTGTTTTCTCATTATTTCAAGAATTTAATACAAGAATCTAGTACATGACATGCTGTTAACCTGGATTGTAACTTTGATTGTATCCAAGACCATTAAATAGTTTGTTTAACAATAAAAGTTTAGAATTTCAGATTTGTTTTTGATATGTACAGTGGGTGTAACTAGAAAAATATTTTTATTGGTAGATACCAGCAGATGGGAAAATCCTCTTTGAAGTACAAGGCTTAGATGCCAATGAGAAATATGTATTTGCCGTCGCAGCATATTCTTCAGATGGAAAACTTATTGGTGATGCTGTTGGCCAAATGACTAAGCCAATCCTTGCTTATCCACCCCTTTCTGCTACTACTGTTCGAGCATATCTAACTCAGGTGGGGTTAGAGTATGAGAATGAACACCTACTTCAATTTGCTTGTAATTACTTGTTTTCAGTGGTTGTTCTAAAACTGCATCTGGTAACAACTTGAGACCTTCTTGCCAAAATCTTGATAAGCACAAGATCTTGATAACATAAAAAATAGTGTATCTAAGTGAATTGATTCTTAATTCAAAATTATCAGAAATGTCAGGTTTAGTGGAAAGGACTCTCTCAACTAGTTTTCATACCCATCTCTGTTTTTCAGTCTACATTTAACTTCTTTCTTCTTTTTTTAATAATTTTTTTTTTCTATTTTTGTGGCTGAGACCAAGTACTAGAAATCATCTTACTAGTCATTATGGAATTAAAAATATTATTGAACTTAACAGGTATCAAAGCCAACAATTTTCATATTGAAACTCATTTTGTAATATCTTGTGAAAGACCACAAAGGTTGTCAGATTTTCATCATAATTTTCTGTGTTCTTACTAAAGCATATTTAAAACAAATTGAGACACAGAGAAAAGTGAAATTGTCTGGCCCTATAGATAGATCATGGGGAACAGTTAGAAGCTTTCCTAAAATATTCCAGTGTAAAATGTATCCACATGAATTTATGCCTACTTATTTGGCTTAGTTTACATCCCATTATTCAGCTCAGGAGAGCATTGTGCAGTTTTAGCAAAAGTAAAATGAACCTAGAGGAAGTTATATGCCTTCAAAAACTGCAGCACAATGCCTGTAAATTATTCCACACAGGACTGTTAGAGCATTGGTTAACAGTCAAGGACCTCTTCTGCTTTCTCTGATGCCAAATCTGAGCCACACTAATATTAGTAGAATCTGATTGTTTCTACATGTATTTTATTCAAGTATGCCAGAATATTCCTAGAGAAATTGTAAATTTACATGTTATGAGGAGTTTTGAAGCCTTCTTTATCCTATAGTTATATCTGGCTTGGTTATTTGATGAACATGTCAACTCGCTGTTTGTTTGTTTTGTAGGTAGCCTATCAGACTGGCAACTTTAGATTGACCAGAGCAGCATTTTCGCCAGTGTGGGATTACTTTGTTTCAAATTCTTCTCCACTGCCTCCCAATGAAACTGTTTTTTCTGCAAGTAGTAATTTGACTATATCTGAAAAAAGGTAATGGGTGAAACAAAATTAAAATAATAGTCAATTAATTATTTGTAATTATTTTCTAATTAGAGATGTGCGCATTTTACTTAAAAGAGTTCCAAGTTGTGGAATTTTGTTCAGGATTGTGATACAAAAAACGTTCTGAAAAAAATGTTGTGAAATGTGTTATAAAAATATAGTGGTTTATAATTAGCAGAGGATTTTTGTTGTTTATGGAACTGCTAACATTTACACACCTAATTCTTTATAATGGCTGTTTTCTTAAGATAATTAGGAAATGTTTCTAAAGTGGATACTAGTTTTGTGTGATGAATTTTCATATACAAAATGTATAATATACACTGGGTTCTCGACTTTCCAATTAAGGGAGCAATAGATCTCAGAAATTGTGAAAATTTTATGAAGAACACCAACCAAAATAGGTAAATGCTTGCTAATTTTGTTTTGGGGTGGCTATAGAAAGTGCCAATAATCTTTGCATGTGTTAAAGGGCTTTAGAGGTATTTAAAATTATTTTTTTTATGAAAAAATTTCAAATCTTCAACCATAATATTATATAAGTTTTTCACAGCCCAGCTAGAGATTTTGTGGTTACATTTACTGAAATTCAATAGATCCAGATTTGGAAATACATCAACACTTAATTTATTCCCAGATAAAAGAAATTTTTATGAAACAATAGACATGAAATATCGTAAGAAAACTAGTTTTAAGTGTAAGTCAGCTATTGATGATTTGATAATGAATTAACATCCAGTATAACTGAATACAAATCATCAACTTCACTGTCTGCCCTTCAAGTGCCACCACGTGTCTGATACTAGGCATACAAATGCACCAAGGGTCTTGGTGTTACATGTCATAGCCATAGCAGCACTTGGGATTAACACACAACCTGTGGACTGCATTGATGCCAGCAGATAATCACTACATATCCTATTTCATGAGTATCCCTGGCCTAGGCAACAAAGTGGGAATAGTCATTGTGCTGGTTTTTGCATTTGTTTTTTCAGGGTTTTTTTTAACACATCCAGCTCTAGGGATAACATTGTAATGAGTCTATTTTTGGATGAATCAGATGAAGACGGAAAATTTTAAGCAGCTGTGCAAAGCAGTTCTGGGATTTTGCTTTTCTGACAGCTATGGCCAAGCNTTTTCTTTTTCTTTTTCTTTTTCTTTTTCTTTTTCTTTTTCTTTTTCTTTTTCTTTTTCTTTTTCTTTTTCTTTTTCTTTTTCTTTTTCTTTTTCTTTTTCTTTTTCTTTTTCTTTTTCTTTTTTTTCTACAATTAACATAGAAGATTCTCACAGCTGCTGTATCAGGCAGTTTCAGTTGTACTGACCAGTAGGTAAGAAATTGTGCTCGCTGAAGGGACGGCAGAGGGAGCCTGAAGGAAAGGAAACCTGTGTTTCCAGCCAGAAGCCCTGGTGGTGGTGTCTTGGTAATGCCAAGTGTGTGAATGTGTCTATTTGATGTTCCTTCTCGAGTTTCAGTCTCTTTCAGGAAATACAATCAAGGAGAAGAAGGAATTTATTTCTTGTAATTCAAAATCATAGGATTTTTCCTGTAACAAAAATATTTTAAAAATACAGCAAGTACAAATGCCTCTCTGTCCCCAGGGAGAAAAAAAAAACCAACCAAAAAACATCGTGACAGAAAAGCAGGCAAAAGAAAAGGGATTCTTTAGAGACTTGTAATACGAGACATAAGTGTTGGAAAGGAGTCTGTTAGTAATACTTAGTAATGGACTTCACAACTGCATGTATCATTGTCAGAATACAGAAGAACAATGTGTAAAAGGAGACAGTGAAAGTAAATAAGCTGTAGCATCTGAAGTTTTCAAAGACAGTTCAAAATTAGTTTCACTGGATTAGATAATACAAACAAGAAAAAGTTTTCTTAGATTAGTAGAATGTGGACAGGAATTTCAAAAGAAGTCTTACTTTCATTTAAGTTTTTAATTTAGAAATTTTAAGCAATTTTTTCAGTTTTATATATAAATGTTATTTCCAGAAGAAGCTGTAGTAATCCTTTTTGGCCATAATTTTAAAACTAAAGACTTCATGTTATTATAATGCAGTTTCGTATGCAAGATCTGAATAATAATTAACATTCTTTTACCGTTCTTTTGCTTTTGTATTTTGTAGGTTACGTTTTGAAGCTGTATCTCAGACTTCTCCTATTACCTTGCACCTCTTTTTGAGGAATATATTTGCTGTCTCTGACATTAATGTCATGGAAGGAGCACTTTTCTGTGATTCCATCTGTTCCAATGAGATATTTTATAAGGAGCAAGTATGTGTGGTTTAAAATAATATACTGTATTTGATTTTACTTTTTCATCAGCTTTATTTCATCATTCCAAGATAGATGTTGCAATCAACTAATCCTATTTACAGAATTCTCTGGTTTCTGTGGGTTACATGGTCTTTCTTTCTGAAGTATTTCGGAAGCTGTTGATTGTTTACATCCTGCTGGAATGATGGTTCCTGAATCAGTTATTGCCTAATCCTAAAGCCTAAATCCCACTGATTCCTACTGAGGAAGGATTTTTCTTAACTGCAGTGGTGGTAGACTATAATTTAAGAAAGAAGTATAATAATTGTTATTTTTGTCCAACTAAGATGTTCCTCGAATTTTTAATTTTAAACATTTATACTATTAAATAC
Source organism: Aleadryas rufinucha (assembly GCA_013397815.1). Lineage (NCBI taxonomy): Eukaryota > Metazoa > Chordata > Aves > Passeriformes > Aleadryas > Aleadryas rufinucha. The sequence goes on along the minus strand of VZTH01017837.1, from coordinate 67,433 downwards.
ATATACTTTAATTAAGATTTGAATTCTAACAGGCTTTCATGGTTTTAATATACTAATACTTTATTTCAGACTTCTTTGTGGTATAATGGCATGTTAATGACAAAAAAAACCCTTTCTTTTTTATTTGAATAGTCATGCTTTACCTCTGGTATTATTGCATTTCTTTTCTATTCCTTTCTTTGCTGAAGTACTTGTAAAAAATGTGAGCAGTTGATTACTTAGTGACTTTACTGGATCAACTGGCACTTGCCAGGACTGCAACAGATAACTTGAAGGGAAAGGAAGGAATTATCCTTCTCTTACCTACTCTGAGAGGCTAGCATGTGAAATTTCCACTCCACATAGTTTGAGGTTATTAATCAGACTCAATTTGTAAATTATATGGGCAAACTCAGAGGGCACAATTAGATCAAGAGCAATCGTTTCCTTTAGAATCAGGAATAATGTGTTTTTAAATATACTTCTAACAGGTGTCAATGTAAATTCATTTTTAAGCTTTTATCTTATTCCCTGCTTATCCTGCTTTTAAAACTGCAATAACATTTGTCTTTTTCCACTCTCAAATGACTTGGAATAACAGAATGCATATTTAAATCAAAATGTGTTTTTCCTTTACAGGTTGCTAGATTGGCAGAATATGAAAGAATGGCTGTGGCAATTGAACTTAGCAACTGGTTGAACGATGCAAGTTACAGCCTGCAGTCTGTTGTGCAATGTTATGGCCTCCTCGCCCCACTGCTTTATCACAAGATTTTTTTAGTGCCAGTAGTTCAGGTGAGAGCATTTTAAGACAACGCAGCTGTCAAGTCCTGCAGTTATGGTGATTGAAATTAAACTTATAATAGGCAGTACCATTGGAGAGCTAAATATCTAGACTTCAACTTCTTAATAGCTGATGGAAAAAAAACCTTTTATAGTTTTATGTGTCCCCAATGCATGTATGTTCAGTGTGAGCTGCACACATTCTGCTCTCAGATACGGTGAAGTAACTGCCGTATTGATTGTTTCTTCAGGGTGATTGTTGGTGTTTTAAACTGTAGCAGAATCTAGCAGAATCTACAATACAACTTCTACTTGAATGTTATTTGCAGATGGCAATTTTGAGGAAAGAAAAGCAGTATTTGCCTCTGTTTTCATGGGTTTGGGTTTTTTTAAAATTTGGAATGTTTGCTTCATATCCAGTTTTGTTTTCTTCTTAAAGAAAAGAAAGCTGTTCAATGTTTTGATAATGCAGTCTTTAGTTTTCAGGCATGTGCTCCTTTCCAGAAGCAAGCAACTTCTCTTTGAAAACAGAGTACCCAAATCCTTCCCTGCCATTTATGAAGCAGCAGATGTCTTGTTTAGATTCAGCAAGGATACAATAGAAACATGCAAATTTTTTCCCTGTGATTAGGTAGCCTTTTTAGGTAGCAGCAGTAAGAGTGTATTCACACTCTGAGAAAGGATGAGGTGACTGCACTGCAGGTGAAGCACAGACTGAAAAAAACCCCATCATCTATTTGAATACAGAGATAGCTTCTTGCTTAAGATGTTGTTGGCTGTGGTGACCTGCTAAAGGAACACCTAGCTACTGGAAATGGCTCCTATTTCAGATTTCTTAATTAAAGTGAAAAATAATTTAGCCACATGTTCTTTTCATGTCTGATAGACAAAAAGGGGGGAAAGAAGAATTCTCTTTTTACAGCATACTGGAAATATTTTTCTTTCATTTGAAATTCTGACCATCTCAATATATTTTTAAGTAGTCCTCCAGCAGGTTTATGTAATCTTGCTGAATTAAACATTCTTGGATTTCATGTTAGTTAAATCAGCAAAAATATCCATCATGTATCTATAATTTAATAGCTGGGATTTTGTGTCAACATGTCATTCATTCCGAAGAGCTGTGGTTGAAATCTTGACACTGTTAAATTAAATGGAAATTTTATTATTGGCATTTGTAGAGCTAAAGTTTCATCCTATTAATTAGATTTAAAAGTGTTTTTGAAGTTCACCATCCAATACAATAGGCTGTACAGAGGTATAAGCTTGTAAGTATGCTCCAGACTCCAAACTTGGTTTTAACCCTTGTATTTACAGATCCTCATTAAATGCTTGGCTATCCTCCAAGAAATTCCAAGTGCTACTTTGCAAAGGAGACAGGAAGGATGTTACGAGAGTATTCAGCATATGATAGCTTGTATTTCATATCATACAGCAAAGGTATGGTGGGTATCATTGTGCTTACAACTTAATTTGAGATATAGCTCTTGTCATTTAGAGAAAAAAAAGAGATTTAGTAAGCTGGCCTTCACAATGACATCTTAGAGAACAAGCGATCTTAAACAGTAAAGGCATACAAATGTTTATTAGTATCTTTAAATCAGTGCATTTTATATAACACTGACATTTTGACTTTTTAATATTTATTTGTTCAGAAAATAGTCTGTAACTATTAGCCCATTTCATTAGATCCGTATTTTATATCATTGTGTGTATTTTTACATTTAAGGTAGTACTATTTTCAATAAGACGTACACGTAATATATAAGTTCAAAAGTTTATTTATTGCAAATAAACCATATTTGTAGTTTTAATCAGATTAACATATCTGGTTTTGTTGCTAATTAGATACAAGAGACTTTAGTCTTGCATGCTGGCAGAATAAAACACCTTGACTTTAAACCACAATATTATGTATAGATGACATTTATGATTCAGATACTCAATCTATTTAGTGAGATAAGGAGAAACATGGTACTGGATTTTTTTCCTTGGGTTTAGAGACATGCTGCACTTAAATTACTTGCTATCATAAACATGTGGTACTGAAAAAGTTAGCTTTCCTCTAGCTTCAAGTACACCTCAACTGAGTGCATACTGAAGCTGAGCTGGGGCTAACGATTGGAGGGATTCCCCCGTGTTGGTGGTTCCTCAGCTTGGTCTCTATAGGAGCTCAATCTCCATGCTCGCCTCACAAGAGCAGATCAGTACAAAATAACCCTAAAAATGCTCCACAAGGCCAGCATGGCTATGAGGCCAGGAGCCAAGGGCAATGCCACGGCTGGCAGAGCAGCATCTGACAGTGAGGTTCAACCGGGCATTCAGATTATCAGGTAAGTGTGGTGATGAGGCAGGTCAGATTTGAAGCTGGGAAGTCAGTCCACAGGTCAGGATAAGGCCTGGTGTGGTGGCTAGGGTCAGACAGAGCCTAGCAGGCTCTTCCCATCATGATGGGAAGAGTCTGAGGTCAAGCTCAGAAGCTGGCCCATGGGCCAGGTCCCCTGTCTAGTGGATCCATTGCCACACCCAGGCATGGCTTGGACCAAGCTGGAGACCAGCATTCCTGCCATATAGGAACCAGCAGGGAGTGTAGGCTTAGACTTGAGCTGGGAGGGAGCTCCCGGCCCCACATGCATAGGCCCCAGCTGAATGCTGTCAGGGCCAATAAAACCTATTATAAACCTTGAAAACTTGATTAAGTGTTTGTTTGTTGTTGGATTCCTCAGCTAAATGACTACCTCTTATATTGCTGATTTTTTTTCCTTAGAGGTAGCATTTCAACAGGGTAGCATACAGAATAGCAAAGAGAATGAGTGAATTGCAAATGCTTCTCATTAAAGCATGATATATGTTTTTCTTTTGACTTACAGTCAGGTCATGTACTGTATTTATCCTAAGGTAATCTATACACTTAGGATCACAAAGGCAAAGATCCTAATGTGATGTTAGCTTGCACATAGTAGAAGCACTTGGGCCTTTAGAGCTCTATATAAAGAAGATAAAGCCATCTAAAAACATTCACTACACTGTTAATTTACAAATTTCATGATTTAAAAATAAATTTCACCACTCCTTTCACTAATACAGTTGGGATTTTAAAATGTGCACTTGATACCAGAGAGGTAAATGAGGATCATTTAGTTATCCTTTACGTTCTTTGATAGCAGTACTGCCTGAGAACATGGAGAGTGTCAATCACAGCAATAGATACTTCTGGGTAAATCTTTTATTCTCTGAGGGACAGGCTAAGCAGAAGTAGAAGACATAGATAATGTATCTTCAATTCCAATTATTTTGCATGTCTACAGTCCTGGTTTTTTTTATTAAAAGAAACTTGCATATTGAGTAATTATTTTCTATTTATAATATTCATGCATTTTGACAATTATAAGTAGACAGTAATGAAATGTTACATATTATGTAAACCAAAAAATATATAACAGATGATTCTTTAATAGGTACTACATTCATGGAAAGAGTATGAACTTGCTGTAATGATCATTAACTATGGGAAAAAATGGTTGATTTCACCAACAGTTTCACTCGGCCTGTCAGGAGATGTGAAAACTAAAGAAACACACACTGGCAAAGAGGTAGAAGTAGTTCCTCTGGTTTCTACTGTTTCTTTTATCTAAATTCTGTATTCTATTATTTTGAAGACTAGATTTATTTATTTTTTTGTTCCAGAATCATAGAGCAGTTTGGGTTGGAAGGTACCTTAAAGATCATCTAGCTCCAACCCCCAGCCTTGGGCAGGGACACCTTCCACTAGACCAGGTTGCTCAGCACCCTATCCAGCCTGGTCTTGAACACCTCCAGAGATGGGGAGTTCCCATGTTTGACAAAATATGCTGTGCTAAAAAAATCGGGAATAGTTTTTATTTCATCAGGAAAGAAAAATAATACAAGATTGATGAAATGATAAGATATAGATTTAGAAGACTTGGGATCTAAGCTAAATTCCACTATTGCCGTGCTGGTTTTAGTTAAGTTAAAGCTAAGCTTTCTTAACAAAGTATTTGATATTTCAGAACTGTTCCTCAAGGGCATCCTATTTAGCTGCAGTGGCAAAAGCAACAGAAAATTTGAGTACTCTTGAAACAAGTCTCCTCAAACTGACAGAACCAGGTAGGTATACTGTTGAAACACTTCTTACCATTTTCTATGGAGTTTTCTATGCTTTATTTGTAAGAAAACATTTACTGAAGAAGTACTTTTATTTCTTATATATTCCACGATGAATCAACCAAAGCAATACTTATCTTGGTAGTGATCACCTGATAGTGATGTGTGTGTTCATATTTTTTGTAATTTCAAATGGAACACTCATTTCTTCTTTCAGAGGAATATTCATTTGTGTATGATTCTGCAAATATATATGTTCTCCCAATCTGTTTAAACTGGATTCCATGTTATTTAGGCTTGCTTTATCTTCTTAAATCAGAAGATGAAGTGGCAAAGACCACTGTCTATTTATAGGTTGTCTTAATACCCTGCCAATGCTAGTAGTAATGGCCACTGAGGGAAGTTTTGGTGGAGAAAACTTTCCCTGAAGAAAATTAACAGAAATGGTCCTTTTTGTGAAGGAATTGCATGCATACTAGTATTTAACTACCTTTTAACTCAGGAATGAATGTAGGATTTTTAAAATATCTTAGAGTCTGGATCAAGCACAAGAATTTTCTGGCTAATAATTCTGCCAAAGTTAGATGAATTAACAAGTAAGAATTATAAAGAAAATTTGTTTAGAACTTGAACTCAGAGATGCTACTGATTTTTTCACGTTATATTTATGTGGCATCTTGTACTCCTTGGAGCCTGGATAGAATTGTAGAATAGTATACGTTGGAAGGCATTTCTGGAAGGTATTTGTTCCAACCCCCTTCTCAAAACAGATTCAATCAGATCAGGTTGCTCTGAGGCTTGACCAGTCAAGTTTTGAATCTTTCTCAAAAAAGAGATTTTGCAACCTTTATGGGCAACCTGTTCCAATAGCTGACCACCCTTATGGTTAGAGAGGTTTTCTTTATATGTGTTTGGAATTTCTGATTGCCAGCTTGTTTCTGTTGCCTGTTGTGCTATCACTGAGGACAGTGTGTCTCCACATTCCGTATTCCTCCTACTAGATAGGTGTAGATTCCTCTTAGCCTTCTTTTCCCAAGACTGAATAAACCCAGTTCCCTCAGCTTCTTCTTGCTTTGTCATGCACTATAGCTCCTTATAATCTTGGCTGGCCTTCACTTGTCTTACTCCACTATGTCAGTGTCTTGTACTACAGTGTCCAAACCCAAACACAGCAATCTAGATGTGGTCTCACGTGGGCTGAAGAGAGAGGAATATTCATGTCCCCTGACCTGCTGGCCATGCTTTTTCTAGTGTAGCCCAGTATACAACGGGGCTTGCTGCAAGACCACACCACTCATGTTCTAGTTATCATCCATCATCTCTGTATATGCATTTGTTCAGAAGATAAAGCATTCTTGTAAAAAAACAGGATAAGGGGTGATGGAAAAAATCCATTAATCTGTGCATTAATCCTTCATTTTTGCTCACATTATGCCTACATTCCTGCAGAACAAGTTACAAAATGAAAGAATTCTGTAAGTTAATTGAAAATCACATTGATTACTTAATAAAAAGTTAAATTGATGGATTCATCAGTTAGAAAAACCCTATATTTTCAGTAGCTGGCAAATAATTGGTTGTTGAAATAGCCTATTTGTCTAAAAGTTTCAGGATACAAATTGAGAAGAAGCCTTTTGGTGAGGCCATGCAAAGCTTGCAACTGTCTTTACAAATATGTGTGAATTGTTTAGGGCAATGTGCACACCTGTAGGGCGTGCTGTTAAAAATGTTTTGGAAAAAGCCTTGTCATAGGAAATCCTTATAATTGGATCAACCCTTAGCATTCCATTGATGATAGTCTACAAGAAAAATGGAAAAGAGCTGAATCTGCTTCTTCCAAAGAAGAGAAAACCAAAGTATTTCACACACAGTACAATTTAAATTCTGAAATTTCAAATCTTTTCCCATTTAAAAAATTTTGGGACATATTTTTCTTTGTGAAAATGCTTGTGTGGAGCAACGTATTTTTGAACTTGTCGAATGGGAGTGAGTACTAAGAAAGGGTGTCCTAAAAAGAAAAAATTAAAAAGTGTGCTCTTCCTGCTGTCTATTCAACAGACCTAAACGGACTGCTCTCACTGGAGGTTGTAGCTATTGATCCACTATTACAACTGGTTCCAGAGTGCATTTTTAATCTTGCTTTTTTCAGTGATTTGCTGCATTGATGTTTTTCAACCACAGGACTTGTCTAAGCAAAAAATGTGTAGGTTATGTTTCTTTATTAAGGAAAAATAACAAGTAGCACATGTAACATTGTTTCGGTGATCATCAGCTGGTCTTGCACTTTTGTTTAACTGCCAGAAGCTTGAATCCAAATTATTGTCCTATATATTCTGTATTCTATTTATATCTGTGTGTTCTATATATTATTTACACCTATATCTATATAAAAATATTATTTATAGAATATAAATGCATTTCTATACATATATTTATGTAAACATTTAGGTTAAGAAAAAAAATGCTCTACCTACTTACATTATCCATATGCTGAACATGAATTCAAGCAATTGTCAACAGCAGTGTATTGTGATCAGTTCTTGCCTTAAGTACATTTTTTGACATGTCCTTTCTGTGCATTCACCTCCACATATGATTCGCATGGATCTTTGTTATACCTCTGGTGATCTCCAGATACCCCTCTTATTAGTCTAGTAGCTGGAAGTTCATCAGTCACATCTGTTAGCTCTTATTTAAGTTGTACAGCTACTTACATTAGAAGAAAAGAGCAAGCATTTGAATTTCTGTCTGGATGACGGTGAGAGATTTAAAAGCAAACTTTGTGCTAGAGAAGGATTTTCTTATTTGTCAGTTACAGTTCCAGGTGGAGTTTCTATTGTATATTCTCACTGCTTTTCGTAATGGATTTATTTGGTTATTGATGTAGGTCCTGGAACACAGCTTACGGGACAGGAATCTCCTTTGTTCCTCTACCCTGTAATTTCATGTTGGACACCAGAGCGTGCTTATCGAGAAGGTAGGGATAATTGGGGTTTGTATTAATTGTAAAGGCTTCTTTACTTCAGAAAGTTGCCATTAAAACAATCTCATTCTTGCTTGGAATAAGCTCTTGGAAATGTTATCTTCATTTGGTTCTCAAATATACAAAGTCAAGTGAAACATAGCTTATAAAAAGTTCTCAATATCAACACGTTTAGAAGTGAATGCAACCAATTATTTGGGGTGTTGATGCTAAGTATAAAAAATATTAATATTTTAAATTGAACAATGTTTATTTTCTAATAACCTTAGAAATAAGTAAATTTAAAAAAAAAGGTGCCAAGTTTTCAAAGTTTCTGTTTGTATGAAATGTTCTTTTTAAATGGAGATACCCCATTTCCACATTAAATTATTTTAGTGGAAGAGGAATTCACAGAAATCTCTGTCTCTAGAATGTTTGTAATACTAGGAGTATATTAAATAGAGTGAACTTGTGATTCTGGATGCCCAATCACAGGGAGCATTGAGCAACTGCCATTGTGTATCCCTGATTTTAGTGTCACTGTGAGTATGCAACATGACATAAAGAAGTGCTTTGAGACGTACACAGCTGTAATTGTAGCTGAATTCAGAATCGTGTTACAGCATAAACATCTGTGTTATTTGTTACTTTATTGCAGTGCTTAAATTCAGAGGGCAATCACGTTTCCTTGAGTTCTTTGTTCAACTTTTGCACAAAGTCGTGAATGAAGAGAAGTTTCAATGTGTTCTGGAGTGGGCAGACAGTGTGGAAGTTTACTTGAAAAGGTAGTTCTCTATTATAGTAGTAGTAAAAAACTGCTACGTAGGCTCATGAGGGTCACAGTTACAAAAGAAACTGTAAGTTTTACCTGGTAAGACTTAAAAAGAAAACTGTAAGTTTCACCCATCAGGAGTAATTTCCATGACCTCTAGTCTGCAGAAGTTCCATGAACACAGAGGATTATATAGCTGCAGTAAATACTGTATTGTGACCTGACTATACCTGGAGACATAATATTGTGGCAATTTACCATATTACTGTGTGGCAGTGGCATAGCTTGGGAAGGTATAGTGGGTTAAATCAAAACCAAACTGATCAGGGCCTACTATAGTGTCAAAAAAATTCTATGGGGAAAAGATAAATGGAGACAAATTGTAGACACTTACCTAAAAGGATCCTGTTTTTAAAAAAGCACACCAGTATTTCTAAAATGTGAAAGGATATAGTCAGTGAAAATTAGATATATATTTTAGGGAACAGAAATTGTGGTTACAAGTGACCAAAACAATAGGACACGAAGAAATTCTTTGCAGAATTCTGTAGTATAATTTGGGTAACAAAGCAAACTGCTTTGTTATACTTGGTATTAGGAAGGTGATATAGTTGTTACTTACAAATTCAGATTTCTATAATAAACCTTGAAAGTTAGCACTTCCTATTTTCTGAAGAGGGTGAAGAAAAGAAAGTCTTTTGAACTTAAAATTGCAAATGAAATAGGAATTGCATGATGTGCTCTATATGTTCCCAGAGATAACCTTTTACTATGAAAGGAGTTTTACATGATGATTATGATGATGATGATTATAATAATATTTTTTATCAGGAGGAATGAAGAATTCCTTGGTACTGATGGAATTGCAGCACAAGCAAGGTTGTTCATTCAGCGAGAAGGCACACGTGCTGCAGGAGTTCAGAAAGTGAGTTTTATTTTGAAGGAGTTGGATGTTTTTACTGGGTAGCAATACCACAAGAACAAAAATAAATTTTTAAAAATTGTCTCATAAAAACCTCAGCTAGAGACATCCACAGTTGCTAAAATCTGGGATACAAACTCTAGCCCTCAGCTGGCCTCTGCACTCCTAAAACCAGGAGGAAAAGTTGGCATGAGATTCATCTGTAAGACCAACAATTGTGAGAATTTGAGATGAATCAGAATAAGGCATTCCAAAATCAGCAGAAAGTTGCCTGTCCTCACTCCCTTTAAAGTAACATGGTGTACAATATGTACTTACACTTTTTTATGAATAATTGTTCATGGTTAACTCCTTGTGCAGATTTTCTAATTGCATGATAAAGGCTTTTTGTTCAAGATTGATTTAAAATAAATTTTTACTTTTATTGGAAAATACAAATAATCTTAATGGATTTGTATTACTTTGGAGCAAGAGCTTTCCCCTTCATAATCCTCTAGAGTAATGTTGTGATACTGCTAGCATCTGAGATAGATCAGGAAAAGGGTTTTTCTGTCTCAGTTTTTGCATTGCAAAGTTTTACTATTTATAATAATAGGAAAAGAATGGTCGTTATTTCTGCAATGAAAACAGTGGTGTATGAAAAAAAATATTTTGGAACCTGGCTGGCTTCTTTGTGTCAGGCATTTGACATGTGCTTTCCAGGAAAATTGTGAAGTTTTCTGGAATTTTTAAGTATTTCTTTTGCAGTCTTGTTTTGACAACCAGTTCCAGAATTACTATTTTTTTTAATGCTCTGTTCCTAGGTAAACCAAACTGCTCTATACCTCAAGTAATTGGTAATGTAGGTATAAATAAATGTTTGAAGTATATTTAAGAATTTGATGCAAGATTTTTTTTTAAGGGAAAGGATACCTCACCTTCAAAGAAACCAAAGGCATCACCTTCGAGGAAACAAAAAAAAAAAGCTTTCATTAAAAAAGGACCTCTTAGAGAGTATTTAATGAAAAATCCAGATGTAATGAATTCTCCAGAAAAACAAGGGTAAATGAATACAGCTATCAGGCTCTTATACAGGCAAAGAATATTTAGACTGAAATTTAGCTTACAATTAAGTATGTGTTTTAATTTTTTTTTATATCAAAGAGATTAATTTCTGCACAGTCCTTTCATTTTTCTGTTTTAGTTTAGTATAAAATTGGTTTCCAGTGAAGGAAACAAAATCTGTTGCATTTCTGTTTAAGAAAATAGCAGTTAAAGGTTTCAAGTCTTTGTATTAATAATCAAAGATTGTGTTTCAGTTGTGTTAGCTTGAGCATGTTGATTCATCAAGGTGGAAAAAGTCCATTAATCTGTGTATTATAATTATTTTCAAATTTTGTTGGAGAGTTTACCTGTTACAAAGCTAATAAAAATATTTTTTATTTCCTGATGTTCAGGTAGTTTCAGAATGATTTTTGTGGTCCTTGTACTAGTCTTTTTGGACTATCTGTTCTGTAGCTTCCAGAAAACTGGTTTTTGATTTAAAAAAAATTAGATATTCATTCACCTTTTCTTTTGGCAGATATTTGTTTATATTTGGTTAACTTGTCAATAACATTACCTTCTGACCTAAAAGAACGTGCAGTATTCCTATCTTGGTCCTTTGGTCACTTGTGCTTCCAGCAATTAGCAAGTAGGGAACTATAAATATTTGCATGTAAGCAGTCGTGTAACTGATTCTGGAAGTGTTTTAAATAACCTAGAAAAGTTTCCATATAATCTTCTAAATATTCACCTAAACCATCCAAAAATGTTGTTATTCCTCCTTGACAGAAAAAACCTTACCTTACTAAAATTATTTTCATGGCTTTCAGCAGAAGAGGGGATGTTAAACCTACCTTGGGTTTTCTGCAGCTACTCTTTTGTATCTTACATAATAGTAATGCTATGTAATATAATCAAAATTGTATGTGGTATACTATTCTTTCCACATTTTAAAGGTGGAAAACAGGCAGAAAAACTAATTTAGGTTACAAAAGGGATCAGTTTACAATTAATTAAAAAAAAAAAAGAAAAAATTAGTTTTGGTTTGAGTATGGCATTGTATATTTGTGAGGTAATACAGAATTTTTTCATCTGTGAGAGAAACTTAAGCTTTGGCTGGAAATTAAAGGCAGGCATCCAGATTTGAAATACTATGTTCTCTTCATATTGGAGATGATTAACTACCAAAGCAAAATAATAAAAAGAATTATCCAGATTTATAGTATAATAGTAGACCCTCCTGAAATGACTGTTGGAAGCACATTGCGTTTGCTGTAATAATCTGTTTGTATGATTCAGGTACAAATAACTTCAAAGAGAGCTAAGCTTTTTTAAGTACGAAGACAAATATCTTATGGAAGTTGGTAAAATATAAAATAGGATTTATTGTGTGTTAAGTGCACTTAAAGAGGGAAAGCACAATTGCTCTTCTTGACTAAAGCAAAAGCCTTTTAGTTAGAAATATGTCATATGCTTATCTGCATATGCATATAAACTCGTGGATATGCAATAGGATACTTCTGTGTATCTTTACCAGGACTTTCTTTTCTAGAGCTTCAAGAAAACAGTTTCATTTTTCGCAATTTCATATGTTTTGATTTAGGAAAGTCAAGGATAAGTTGAAAAAATTAGCTCATCAAACCTTAGTGATGCTGCTGCGTAAATACGTAACCCGAAGTCAGTTTTGTCACAAATGTCTGGAAGAGATGCCCTGGAAGTCTCAAATGAATATCTATCTGGCAGTTGCACACTACCACTTATTTAAAAAGAACCTGGAAGAGCTATATAATATTGGAATTAGTGGTTCACAGCATCTGGACAGGTACATCTTACTGCACTGTCAGTGATACCTACTAATAGAGATTATTGTGTTATTGCTGTTAGTGCAGACAGATCTGAATTACAATATATTCATATGAACAGTTTGTCTTATGAACAGTTCAGCTTTCAAATACAAATTACTTGTTACTTTGGAACAAGTTTTGCTTTCCATCCTGTGGACATCAGGCACAGTTTTGGTTGCTCACTTGATTGGTGAGATGAAAGCTTTGAAATGTATTGCTCTGTGTTATTTTTTGGTTCCTTATAACCTTTGGCTATAATTCATTATTGCTGATTGCTAAAGCTGCTGGAAAGTGATCATGTCCAAAAAACTGAATTTTGTGTATGTATATCAAAATTCTTTTTGATATTGTATGTTGGGGTTTTTTATGTTTTCTTCTCTTTCTCCCATTCTGCAGTTACAATATTTTGGATCCTGAGATATTCTCATTAAACAATTCTGGCACTGTACTGGCAAGAGAAGCCATAGAGGATGACACGAGAAAACCAACTCCTTCTCTCCTTGAAAAGTCAGAAATGACCAAAAACCAAACCTGTAAGAACTTTTGTTGGTGCACAGCTGAAATCAGTTTCAACTTAACTTTCTCTTGATTTCCATCTGTCTTGACCTCCATCATTAGTTCTCCACATCACCTTTGGAAAAATGACAGTCAGGCCAAGTTAATAGAACACATTTCTAGATTTCAATTGTCTATATTTTTTTGGCATACCTAGTATAACAGAAGTCATAGTAAGTGATGGAGCATATCTAATTCTGAGCATTGTTTAATCTATTAATAAATATGTTACATTTTATTGATTAGTTATTCTTTATCCTCTACTTTAGTAACAAGTTTGTAAGTTTAAAGAAATTAATGGTATTAGCTTTAGTTTTGCAGCTGCCACACTACCTAGACATGTCAAATTGATAATATTCTGAATTATTCTGAATTCATTGATAATTTCTTTCAGTTTCTGAGGTTTTTAATTGGCTGGTAGTTTCCTTTACATTTCCTAGCAGGTAAAAAATTTCCTCGGTCATTCTGTAAGTAGTTTTTAAAGTTATAGACCGAAATTTATTATTATCTTTCAAATTTTAAGTAGAACTTCATTTTCCTTCTCTGCTGCTTTCTCCCCAGTGTTTCCCTGTGTCAGAAGCTACCTCAGGACCAATTTATTTTCTACCACTTTTATTTAATTTCTCTGTCTTACACATTTGACTTTTATTATTCTAGCTACTTTTAGTCCTATGACGTTTCAACAGGAGCCAAAAGGCTGTGAGTAATTGTGAAATGCAGGACTTTGATTTCCTCAGATGTTAGTGATAGCATACAAGTCAAAATAAAGTAGTCTGCATAGGCACCAGAAGTTCAAGAAGTAATCACAGGCCTGGTCTTTTCAACAGCACTTCAGGGACACATTCTTGCCACAGCTGTAAAGATCAAAATTCTCCACGTAGGTCTTCCTTAGGTAAAATCAACTGTCTTCTTTGCCTTTTCCAAGGAGGTGTGACAAAAACTAGCACTTGAATTCACTGGTTCTCTTTGCAACAGCTTACTTTTACGTAAACACTCTTGTCTTGATACTTGCTAGTCGCTGAGAACCAAGTCACTGAAAATGGCTGAAACCTGATAAAAGTCCTGTTTACTATCTCCTAGCCTTTGCAACAATTCTGATTAAAAGAATTACATAAAATGTGTAGTTTGCCATAGAGTTCAAATACTATATAGCTTGGAATTAGCTTCTGCCTGAAACCTATAGTTCAGATATTACCATATCCCACTACCATGAACCTTTGCATTTCCCCTTGGGGGATATTTGATAGTGAATAAAATAATGAAGCAATTCTACACATACCACAGAATTTGTCAGAAATCCTCCTTTCTTCCTAACATCTCCTTTTAAGAGGCTTCTGTTTAAGAAAGATTCTTGCAAGCTTGCCAAGAGATTTCTTGCCATGGTGATTTCTTCTTAGAACTTAAGTGAGGGTTGTGTTTTGGCTTTGAGGCTGAAAACTATTTGGATACCCATTATTATTTTGCTCAAATTTGTTTTCATCCCTGCTTCTCCCAATTCCTAAGTAAAAGCATCTTATATTTTAAATATCATAACCTTACAAACATGATAACCTTAACATTGGCATTTCCCAACACTTAAGTATTTAGCTGCCACAGGAAAATCCTAGCTGACTGGTTTTTTTCTCTTTTTTGAGAACTTCAGCTCAATTTTAACAAGTGAACTTTTTGTTTTCATTTAAACAAAATAAATCTCAGATAAATCTCCTAAGAGCAGAATTAAACAGAGTCGAACTCCTCGAAGTCAAAGTCGAAGTCGAAGTCGAACAGCAAGGGATACTAAAGTATCCATCTCTCAAACCCCCGAAGAACAGGACCAGTTTCCATCAACTACACTTTTACTGAAGCATTTTTCAAGCATCTTCATGCATTTGAAAAGAGCAGTGGTAAGATGTGGTTGGTTTCTTATTCAACTATTTATTACTAAGCATTGTATTACAATACTTAATACTTTCTACATGAAAAGACCCCACACTTCAGAAACTTCAAAAAAATTTCACTGTTTAAAAGCAATGTTTTCTCAGCTTCTGAAAAATGTCCAAGTACAAAGTATGAAATGTCAGACATAGCACCTCTCCTAATATACATTTCTATCAAACATACAATAATTTATGTAATTGTTCTATTTGTCATTTAATCTTTGTAACTTTCCTTCTCATGTTAAATTTTTCTGAAAATACTTGCAGACTTACCTTTCCCCTTACAGATGTTAATGAATGGCACATTAGAAACAGGAGAATCAGTGATTGAAAGGAAATGTAGACTAAGTACTTCTAAACCCAAGTGAAAACACACATATAGGTGGTGTGAGTTGTTTTTAATTTCTTATTCTCACACCAAAACAAACAATTAAATTCAATTATAAATTAATGCTTCTATGAAAAGGTAAAAATTAGGGTTCTATAACGCCTAGAGTGTAATTCTGAAAGATTACTTATGCCTAAGTTTTGAAATAAAAGAATGAAGCTTTTAATTTCTGCATTTCCAAGGTATAGTTATATTTTGAATGGTGTACACAGGTTCTTGCTCACCGTGGTAGCCACTGGACGTTGCTTCAAAATGCATGTCGAGAACTTTGGAATTATACTCAAGAATTACAATTGATTGCGAACCAGTCACATTCCCATACGGATGAATTTCCCATCACCTGGGGTTTTCTTAGGAACACCATCTGGTTGCCATTTTATTTTGCATCAGACACGATCATTGATATGATAATTGACCTACAAGCAAGCAGTTCTCTTAAGGTAAAAGTTATTTTTATTAAGACAACTCTTTATTATCATATTTTCACTAGAGAGATAGTTTTCTCTTTCTTGCGTTATAGTCTGATATCTCCAAGTTATTCTCTGTAACAAGTTTTTTAGATGATTACAGTACTTTTTAATCTTTGTAATTGATTTGTCCTAAAAACACATTTGAAAATAACATGTATAATAATGTTTCTTCACTGTAGATTGTGGATCCCAAAGGAGATTTTTGCATTCCCAGTTGTTTAGGAGGTATTATGGATGAGAATGGTGGTTCTAATCTTCATCCCCAGCCTCCCCTGGATGATGTGAATGTGGTTGACATGAGATGGATATGCAATCTGATTCTTAAAACAATAGAATTGTTATATCAAATGAAGAAGTGGGAAGCACTGGTACACATAGCTGTACAATTTAACATATTTACACAGTAAGTAATACCAACTGTAATAAAAACTAAAAAGCTAACATTATAGAGTTTGATATACCATTATCTTGCTTAATTACTACACTTTGTTTTTTTTTCCAGTGAGAGGTACACAGAACAAGTGAGTCCGCTGCTGGTGTTCGCTCAGAGGCAGCTGCTGGAAAGGATGCAGCAATTCAGTGGCCCAGACAGCCATGAATCTCATTTCACAATATATCTGTCTGATGATGCACAGAAGGTGAAACACAGATTTCTTTTTGGGACACTGACTCTTAATGTGAACTAAATATGGAGAAGCACTTTCACTGATTACATTAATATGCTTTCTTATAGTGTTCCCAAATAGTCAATTATAATACATTAATGAACATAATTGATTGAAGTGCATGAAAAGGCTTGTATGACATGATTCCAAGAGCAGTAGGTGACCCAGAGGACATTTCTTCCATGCACAACATACCCATTCCATATTATAAGCCTAATCTAATTTCGTGTTATTTCTTGATGCCACTCTTTTAACCTTAAAACATTTATTTGGATATTGCTTTGTTTCTGCATTGGAACACTGCTCCTAAAGAACAAAGTTAATAAATGACTTTAACCAAACACTGACAATGCCAGTAAAAAACATTAAAAAACTTGATCACCAACAAAAAAAACCCCTAAGCAGCTCAGCAAGTTCCTCTCAAAAAAGCCATGGCTCTATATATTTACTAACAGTGCCATTTGGAAATTTTTCATTGAATTAGCTATTAGAAATTAGGATTTTCATTTTTATTTAATGTAAGGTTTATTTCTAAGAAGTTTTGCTGAAGTCAATCTTACTGTGGATATTTTTAGGATGTTTCTATTACTAATGTAAAGAGAGGACTTGAAGAAGAGGAGGGGGAAGTGGGATTTGGAGTACCAAACAGGTTTGTTCTGAACATGAACATGAACATGGGGTTCAGGAGCCACTGCCTGGCCTAGAGACAACACACCGGTGCCCAGGGCTAGCAGGGACTCTGAAGGCACTCCTGGCTCGGAAAGGCAGCTGAGGTGCTTTGTCTTCTCTGTTTCCTGCTGGCTCTCTCCAGCCCAGCCATTCAGTCCTTTGTCTATAAAAGGGCACCATGGCAAACCACCTCATAATGCTGATAACTGAGCTGTGGAAAAGTAATCATAGTTTTGAAAAACAGCTTACAGATTGAAGACTAGTGTTAATTAATAGTAATAAGGATTTCAGTTAAGAAATTTGGAGTTTAGGGCTACATTTCATAAATCGGTGCCATTCAGAGAGTCTAGAACTAGTTCTGTTGGTCCTTCTGCTTCTGAAGTGATGTAACTACAACAAAATAAGAAGTCTGTTGTGGGTTAGTCCTTTACAGAAGTCTGGAAGTTTGCTTCTCTGCCAGAGTTAGGCTGCTGTTGTTACTTGCTTAGGGCTATTTTGTATCCCGCTCTGCAGCATTCCATTGTGTTTCGCAGGCAACATGCCCTTCAGGCATGCTTGCAGTGACCGGTTCTGTGCAAGCATGCATTCGTCTGGAGAAAGAAAGCTGGAATATTTGCAGAACATCAAGGAGTTGCTCATGATTATGGCAAATACCAAATAAGAGACAAGTTTAGTCCAGTAACTTCAAAACACTTATATCCAATATTTAGGTGTGAATGTTTCACCTCTTAGTGACAAGAGTGCTAGTTATGGGCGTCTTTCTTAATTAGTCCTCTTTTTATTTAGTAGTATGACTAAGTATATAGATATTTAACTGTAAGAACCGAACATTGATTTTTCTTAATATTATTCAATTATCATGAAACAAAACCATCTTTTTAGATGAGTTGCAGAAACTACATAGGATACAAATTACAGCTGCCCGTTGCCCGTTCTGCCAGTGCAGGAGTTTTTCCTGGAAGCTTTTTCAGTCCTGAGACAAATAATGATTCTTCAGGTCAGAGCACAATTCACTATTGTGTGTTCTCTTTTCTCCCAAAGTCTTTCCTTTGTTTCATACTGGATTCTTTTTTTTTTAATTCCGTTTCCCCTCCTTATCATAGTTCTTCCACTTCTCCTGCAATGCTTCTTTTAATATAAACAGAGCTTTGTCTTCAAATTATTGTTCTTGATATTTTGGATGGATTGTAATGTTGTCAAAATATTTCAAAATATATTCAGAGTATGTCTGAAAGCAGAGAAAAGCAGGTACCAGATAACCTACAGCCTATGAGAAAGCTTGGTCGTCTAGGTCCAGTTTTCCATTGTTATTGTTGGATATCCAGCAATATACCCAGAAGTTAGTGTGAATCAGCACTGTTATTGATAGAATTAATGTTCCTTGTAGTTAATAACTTGCTTAAATTCATAAAGCAACAGAATACACAGGGAAAAATTTTAATATACTTTAGTTTTGAAGTTGTGAAAGTGTTCAAATATGTTTTACGGGGTGGTTTACTAACAATATTTATTTTTGTATTACAAAATTTTTCTCCATAATTATTAATTCCTTTTAGATGACAATCAAGCAAAAGCCCTAGTTTGTGTGCCTCTTGATGTGAATGATACACTGAGATGTTTTAGAGAAACTCTAGCAAAATCTAAATATCACAGCAGAGCACTGAGACACAGCAGAAAACTACTGTCATTATTTCTTGCACACACACAAGGTCAGTGATTCATTGAAGTCTTTCTCCCTTATTAAGTAAGTGTATATGCAGTTAAAATAGTAGAGTGAAAGG
Source organism: Aleadryas rufinucha (assembly GCA_013397815.1). Taxonomy (NCBI): domain Eukaryota; kingdom Metazoa; phylum Chordata; class Aves; order Passeriformes; genus Aleadryas; species Aleadryas rufinucha. The sequence continues at coordinate 48,579 of VZTH01017837.1, read as the reverse complement.
AACAGATTTTTCTAAATTTAAGTTTTAGTTATTGACAATTACAAAAATATAGAGTATGAAGTTAAATTTGAAGTTCTATAAGCACAACCTCTAAGCCTTATTTCCTATGATTTGTCTAATAGTTGGATGATAAATTTTTTTCATGCTGCTGTGTCACCTGTCTGTCTACAGCCATACCTCTGTCACAGGACTGACTGGCAGATCTTCCCAAGTTTAGTTTCACTAAGAGACCACATGTCCTTTGGTTACACTGACCAATGAATTATGTCCAATGAGTTTAATTGGGAGACACACAGAATTATAGCATAGGAAAACAAATGAAAATAGGGTACACAGGAATTGCATGTTTGTTTGAATAACATGGTGTGAAAGTATTTTTGGTGCTAGAAATAGTACAATACTTTTCCAAACTGATCATATAAATCACTTTTCTGATCTAGAAAATGCCACAAGAGCAATCAGCAGTCATAGCTCTTCAAGCAGAAAGCTGAAATTTAACGTGGGAGGTGAAGTGATATTTCTCGCAGCACCATGTGACCTTTCTCAAGAAAAATATAATTTCTCCACTACGGTTGAGAGTAGACCAATGCCAAAATCACAGCTCTCAGTAATTATCTCTTCCTATGAACAAACAATAGGTAATTTTTTTCATAAACTTCTGCTTACAGCTAAGAAGTAATAACATTTTTCCTATCTGTGTTTATATATGCTTATTCCATTGTTGTTTTCCTCTGTCACACAGCTGTAACTGTCTGAAGGCTCTTTTCCAGGAATATACAACCTTCTTCCTCTTGATTGAGGAAATCTGCATTAGATCCGAACTAAGCCACTGCTTGGTTCACAATCTCTACAACTAATTCATTTTATGAAAAGGCATTGCTTCAGTGATGTTATGCTGATTAATCCCCAATTCAGAATTTGATACAATGTTTAGCTGATTCATTTTTATTCCATTACAGTTTTTTTTTCCTAGCAAACAGGATTTTCAGATTCTGTGCATTTGAATATGAGACCTAGTTACTTGGCTTCCATCTTACAGTCTGGTGTGGCTTCACTCGTACAGTTACAGCTCCTCACTGCTACCTGTTTTTGCTGTATGGCTAAACAGGTCCAGTGTAGTAGGTCAACAGATGCTCCAAGTGGTTCTAGTTGCAGCAAGGGTTCCAAAAATGAGCCTGTGAGAGTGCTAATGTGCTGTACCCATGCAGAGTTGTTTAGTAGGGCCAATGACCTGCTTTCCAATTTATCTTCTGAACAGGAAGAAATTTGAAAGAACAAAAATACAAAATATTAGGTAAACAGGTCCATATCTATCTATCTATATCTATATCTATATCTATATCTATATCTATATCTATGTCATCTTATTTTTGTTTTCAAAATTAGTAGAAATAAGAAATGGTACATTTGAAAGTAAAATAAACAAGACCAAGAAACTAAAAAAAATACCCATGCACTGAATTACGTATGAATTCATGTCTACTCATGCAAAATTTGTTCAAGGCTCGGTAACTGGTTTAATGATATGACAATGTGTTTTTTTAATTGATTAAAAATAAATAACAGGAATCCTTGAAATGAATAACCAGAGAGACCTCAAGGTACAGGCTCTACAAGAACTTGGAAATCTTCACTTTTATGCTGGAAACAAGAGGTACATAGTTACTGGATTTAAAAAGATCACAGTTTCATTTTTTCTGATTGGCAGTCCTATGTCCCTCAACTGTCTTGTAAGTTCTTGTGGTGTCCTCTAGTCCATATAACTTCTTTCATCTAACTCACTATTAGCTATATTTTGAGAGGGCTTTTTCCTAGACATTGCTTATTTTTCTTAGCTACCTAATTGCCATTAAGCAAATTAATTATGCATATCTGTGTTTGTAAGAAGTAACGTCTATTGCTTGATGATATGAGTCCCAATAAGTCTCTTGACCAGGAATGGTATCTTTTTTTTTGTGTTGTAGAAACCATATTTCAGTTTTTGACCCAATCAGAATTAGTTATATCTCAGGCAATAAAGGAAAAATGAAGCAGGGCTTATCTTCCACTTTGGAAAATGTCAGCAATATGATGGTATTTTTTATGTTACAGAGCTGCTTTTAAATATTGGTGTCAAGCCCTTGATGAAACACTCAACATTGCTGATGCTCTTAACACCTGGCAAGAATTAGGTTTTCCAAAAGATGCTACAGACTGCTTTGCAGTTGGAGGATCAAATGATATGAGTCAGAAACTTCTTTCTCAGGCTGGAGCTTGGGGATGTTTACATGCAGCAGTCTTAGTGGCTAAGATAGCTCAGTAAGTATCTTATCCATATATGTGTTTCTACCATATTTTAAACAAATTGCTCATCCAAGACATGAGGCAACTTCAAATTAATTAAAAACCAATAAGGAGGTGTTATAAAAGGGACTCATCAAAAGCAGAGGAATTTTTCCTTTCGGGGAGAAATTTTTTCCTTTGGAGAATATTGTTCTTTCTCTTTTCTTGAGTGCTCATCTTTGATCGTAAATGCAGCCGTACATTATATGGAGAGATCATTAAAAGATAACATAATAAAAAGTTGTAAGTGCAAGGATTTTACAGTCATATTGATTTTCAACCAAAATATCACATCTCCAAAGTCATTGCACATATTAAATATTAATGTATCTTGAGGTCAGATTTACTGCCTAAAGTACTAGTTTTCTGGTGAATTAGAACTAAATGAAATTTGAATTACTGTACAAAAGTCTGCCATCAATAAATATTTCCATCCAGTACTCCTTGACTGCTGGTAAAACACCATGAAAATAATTCTGAGCTGTTCCTCAATGTATTGTACAAAATATAAATCTAGAAATATCCAAGACGGCATTAAATAGCCTTAGAAACACTACAACCATGAAAGGGCAGAGCTTCATCCAAGTAAATTGCCTTACCTGTGAAGCAGGTGGTATTAATAGCACTGTAAAATATCTATAAACCAAGGTAGCTTTGCAAGTGTTGGCATGGATATTTCAGGATGAAGTGGCATTGCCACACTTAGAATTAGCACCCAAAAGGTAAAAGAGTGAGTTTAACTTGATTATAAATGACAGCTCTTCTAATTCTGACCTGTGGTTCAGTCTCTGGTCCAGTTAGGTGAGAATAAATCCCTAGCTGCTTTTACAGGTGTTTGTGGCACCTATTTGCTGCATTGGATACTATCCCTTTGCTGCTGATATGTCCGTTCCAAATCTTGTCAGGATTTGGAGGGAGCTGTCCTCCCGGCTTCTCCCTCAGCTGGCTCTTTTTTGTTTAGACCTGACTTGGATTGTTAAACATCTTTCTCTTGGCTTGCTCTTCCTACAGCAACTTAGTCACAGGCTATACAATGCAGATTAAAGGATTCTAATATTGAATTAAAGATTTCTAGTATTGTTGATCATAGGATTACCCTGCTACCAGGATGGTTTAAGGCTCTGATGAGGTACTGTGTGGGAATTATTAAATTTATCTAGACACCTGCCATGTGAAAATCTGTGTGCTAGTTTTCTTAGGCTTCCTTTATGGAAAGAAATGCACTTCAAGGTGTGAACTGCTTAATCTGCTTTACCTTTTTAGTTTTGTATGAGATGGATTTTGCACTTAGATTGCCTGTGTCTCTCCTTTAAGTTTGAAGATAACTAGACGGCTCCCTTTGTCTAGGTATGTCTTTGGTCAAATGCTTCTTTGCAGGGCATGGCTGAGCACCTATTTAAAGAACAAGCAGTTGTTTTCCAGTAGGGAAAACATCTCGATTGTGTTAGTATTATTATTACATTAGACTAAAACCCCAAGGATTTCAGTAATTTATATTGATGGGTACATTCGTATTTCTTATTATTTGTTGTGCTTTAGATATATAACAACATCACAGATGAGATTAAGAACAAAGTACTGCTATTTTTCTGCTATGCTTTTTAAGGTAAGAATGCAATTTCAGTTCAAATTCATGAAGTTAACAAATTTCTTCTAAAATGACCCTCTGTTAAAATAATTCTCTTTTTGTTTTGGTTGTGAAGGAAAAATAGAGATCAGAGGTAGTTGACAATTTATGCATATTAGATACAGTGTTTTTATTCTTTGTTTTTTAACATTATTCCTGTATTATAGCCTAAAAATTATCACTTCAGTAGGAGACTAGAGTGTCTCAGAGAAAAAATACTGAAATGTCTCAGAGAAAAAATACTGAAAAGTGAAGATGACTAAAATATTTGACAGCCAAATATATTTTTCTTCTCTTGAAGTATTCTGCTCAGGAAGAGCTGGATGGCATCAATAACAGCAGACTGCTCTCTTTTAGATCTGTACCATCTTCACGGATTGTCTTAAATTTTCAACCAAGAGCACAGACTCTTTAGAAAAAAAATAATTTTGAATCTTTTTTAGCACTGAAAAATATTAGTTTGTAATACTAAAATCTCAGCTCTGTAAGAAGCTTGCTCTAAAAATAGAGGATATTAAAAATGATCCAGTTTCACTTACAAAGAAAATAAGATCATTAAAATTAAGTTTGCAAACTTTCAGAAAAAAAGACCGATAGAGAAAAAAAAAATTCAGTCTACTTTTAAAAGGAAGTTAAGATGCCAGTAACAAAAGTGATACAGGAAAAGGAACTACAAGTATTCTGCCAGTTATACTCTACTGGGATCAATGATTACTCATCCCAGTGCAGCTTCAGGAAGTTAACTGGCTTCTTCCAAAACCAAGCAATGACACTGTCTAATGTCTTGTGTCATGATTGTGACTGTGAGACCTGTCCTAGGCCACATTGAAAAACTTGTTAAGTTCACCAGAGGGAGAACAACTTAAAGAAACAAAGGTAAAGGAGAATTTTAACTTGCTTCTAGCACTGCAATTACTGAACAATTACTAAGCTGAACAAAGGTGATGCCACCTTTCGACAGACATGGTAGTAAGCATTTGTTCTAGTTATATAATGGTAGAAATAATTGTGACTTGACTGAAGTGGGTCTGATATTATTTGGGATAGAAGCAGCTTGCAGGGTGATTGTCTTGGCAAATATAATCAATTACTGTCACTGTACTGCAAGAAGTTCAAGCCCATAATTTGTTCCTTGACTTGGAAAGCTTTTATAACCTTGTTTAAATTCCACCTCTGGTATAGGCTTTAGGCTTGTTAATATCTCAGATCTGAGTGTAAATGCAAATTTCTCTAGCATATCATTGCTAATTACACCAAGATAAACACAACTGGGAAGGAATATCCAACATCAGATAAAATTCTAGCATTCTTCTCCTTTTTAAGAGAGAACATTTAAATGATTTCCCTAAATTTCGTATTAGTTTTTAGTTATATGATTTGAGCTGTGCTAGCTGACCTAGTTTAAGGTGGAACTAGAGTGAAACAAGCTTTTAACTGGCTTTAAAGTCAGCAACTCTCCCAGAAACAATTAAATTTCATGTTATTTTTTAGTTACATGATTTAAGCTGCACTAGCTGACCTAGTTAAAGGTGGAACTAGGGTGGAACTAGCTTTTAGCTGGCTTTAAAATCAGCAACTCTCCCAGAAACGATTGGAGAGATACTGTCCTTAGACTATCTACAGCTTGTTTTTTTTCTCCATCAATTTCACACATAAAACATTTTCTCTAGAAATGTTTTTCAATATTTTGGCTGGTAACATCTGAATATTTAAGGCACTGATGGAGTTTCATTTTATGAAATAATTTATGAGTTGGAGTTTATACTGTCTCACTAATACTTGTACATCTTTTCACAAATAATTCATTATTATTACTTTCAGACCCTGTTTAGAGCTTCTCTTCCACATCCAACAACTGACTATGACTTTGTACAATATGAAACAAATATTCTTATTCCTGGTATTGATTTGTTCTCTGATCGCTACAGAGCTGATATCTCTACTGTAGTTGCAAGTCTGAATTTCGTTATGTTTGAACTACATTGTGCAAAACAAAATTTAATAGTAAGTATTATTTTTATGCTCTGGAAATGATTTTTAAGACACCTAGTCATACTTTTCTGTGTGGGTGTACTTATGAGATACCTCAGAACCTCTAGCAGAATACCCCTATGGCTAGGTTCTGTGCCACTTAGAGCAAGCTGTAACTTGCTGCATACAAGTTTTAGAAAACAGAGGAAAATTGTTTATTCTAGAAGGTGACAACACATGGTTCATTTAGCTTAGGCATTTTAGAGGAAATTTTCTATTATATACTATGTAAAATACACTGTGTTGAAAATTACTTTAAATGCAGCATGTCCAGAATGCTTTCAACTCTTACTTTCAGTAAATAAAAGTCCCTTCTGCCTTTCTTTCTCTCATGTTCTCTTATTTCTCTGTATGAAGTATTTTTACAACTTCCCTCTTATGTTGGTTATATTCCTATTTCCTCCATTTAATGTCTGTCCATTTCCACTTTAGTCCAGCTTCCTTCAAAGGTGCAGTGCTGTACATTAGAATGAATAGATTGAATTGATTACTAGTACTGAAAAAGGTGCAATGCTCTCTCTTTTCTAGTTTGGTCCTGTATGCACTAACAGAATTTCCTGTCAGGTGATTATTGTAGACCTCTGTCAATCAACTCTAAGCATGACAGAAAACTCTCCATCTGAAAAAGTAGATTGTTTTTTCCTGCTTTAATGAATTGAATCCATTTATGTCAAGGTCCTGCAAGTGGCAGAGCCAGCACCAGGGTGGGGAAAAGATTGCATGGCTGGCAGCAGGGGAGTAAGAAATGATTAGGAGGCAGAGATGGAAGAGGAGTTAGACATGAGGAGGCAGAGAGATGTTACACCTTTTTTTGTCAGCAAGCCATTTGTTGGATTGATTTCTTTTGGAACTTCGGGCTGACTCCCATTGTTGCTTCTTCCCATCCTGCTTTACTGGAGTTCACTTTGTTATTTAGCTTTGTCTAACTGTCCTCGCTTTGGGAGATCCGGTGAAATCAAGGAGCAGACAATTACCTGGAGGCAGGGGCACTTAATTTGACTGCTTGCTTCACGTGGCCGTGAACATTTTTTGATTCTTTCTGGACTTTTGCTGGCAGAATGTAGATCCAGGTCGTGGATCATGGTCAAAGCAATTGCAGTTTTAGCAGGATGAGAGCTTCATTTCCCCTGAACACTTATTGTGTGGGAATGTTTTGGATGGTGGGTGCTAGGTTGATTTGACACTTAAGTCAAAATACATCAAGATTCAAGTTTTATTAAAAATAAAACTTCAAAGACTAATTTTGTTGAACTACTTCAAATATCGGTAGGAAACTGTATGGATACAATTAAAACATTTGCCTCAAGCATTTGTAATCCAAATTCAGAAGTATTAAGCTACATTATGAAAACTTAAAGTGAATTTGACAAAAATCTAACAATGCTGTTAGCATTTTCTAAGCTTGGGGACATTTTAAAGTGAAGAAAAATGTAAAAGCTGAACAGTAATTAAATTTTGGAAGTTCTTTCATTTTCAATAAACATATAAATCTGTTAAGAAAGAATCTGCTTTTTCTGAAATATTGTATAACAATAGATCACAGAATCATAGAATGTTTAGGGTTGGAAGGGACATTTAAAGATCGACTAGTCCCAACCTCCCATGCCCATGCAGGGACACCTCCCACTAGACCAGGTTGCTCAACACCCCATGCAATCTGGCCTTGAACACTTGCATTGTTGGGGCATCCACAAGTTCACAGGGTAACCTGCTTCAGTACCTCACCATCCTCACAGTAAAGAACTTCTTCCTAATATCTAACTTAAATTTCCCCTCTTTCAATTTGTACCCATTACTCCTTGTCCTACCACTACAGTTCCTGATGAAGAGTCCTTCTCTAGCTTCCCTGTAGGTTCCCTTCAGATACTGGAAGGACATACAGTGCCTCTATATTTTAATAGAGCTCAGTTTTAAAATGTTTTTTGTTGGTTGTCCCCAAAAAATTTCAATTTAAAATGAATATAAATAAATTTGTCACTAGGTCTCATCACTATCCACTTTATTTTACAATTGGTATAATTTCATTTAGACAGTTGCAGGACTTCATTGTGTTTATTTTAAAAAGCGTACAGGATTCTATTCTTCTGTTAGTTATATTGAAAAAAATATGGCATGAAAATGCAGAGAGTTTTAAAAATCCCTTGTATCAACCTATTTCCATTAGGTTTACTCACTAATGATGTAGTAAAAAACCCACCTTGATTGTAGAGAATTATTTGGACAAACTTCACTTTCTACATTGTGAATCACATATAAGGTAGTATCAGGGGTTAGCTTTAGCCAGCTGAAGAACTTTTTAAAACATTAATCTTTCAGAGGGCATAATAGTGATGATGTGTGATGGTCAAAGCAGTAATCTTATATTATCTATGTACTTGTGATATGTAATTGCAATGTGTATTTCCATAACTGTACCCTGTATGATGTTTATAGCTACCTGACCTACTATTTTGCTACAGATTTTACCTCTTTTCACATTATACCAGTATATTGTATCTGAGATTTGTAAGGACCCAGCTAAATGTATTGAAGGAAGGATCCTCAAGGTAATCAAATAAACTTTCTCTTTCTCACAACACGTTGTATTTCAAATAAGTTTTTCAATTCTTTGTTAAATGTAGTCTATTTAATATTCTTATATTGCTACTATGAAAGGTAATGCTTTTAAGTTCAGCTCTTGCTTAGTGTTTCTAATCACAACACATTGTAGGGGTAGTTTCTAATTGCAATTATTATTTATATTTTCAATTTTAGTAGCATGCAGAGTTATTGACATAGTTTTACTGTTAATTTCCTACATAGGCTGTTGAGTGCTTCCATAAATGTTGAGTGCTTCTTTCTACTCTCTTTAACAAAGAGGAGGTTTTCCTTCTTCAGTCCAAACTTTTCACTTGGTATTTTTTATCTTGTTCCACTTTTCTTTTAAATGTTTTCTTAAGTGCAAAACATGAATGATTTTTTTCCCCCAAATGTTCCCTTCTGGGTTTGTTATTACTGTCATGGTAGAACAAAGTTCCATGAAATCTAGGAACAGATTTTTGTCTTTTCACTAATGTTCACTTGTAGGTTTTTTGAGGAGAGTCTTTGGGGTTTTTTGGGGTTTTTTTGATAATTTGTGAGTTTTGGGGAGTTTTTTAAGGAATCTAACTGGTATTAAGAGTCAAAGTGGTACTGGTTTGAGATATTTTCAGGAAATGCTGATATAGGTTAGGTAAAGTAGTTGAGTACTATGAGACTAAGATGAGTAAAATCTATGAAACAGATTTCGGTAAGGGGCTGATCTTGGACAGGCAGACAAAACTCTTAGCTGATGAAGTAAGTTCTTTCCCTTTGTCAGAAGCAAGTTTTTAAAGAATTTGTTTTTAAAAGAGAAAGACCCATCTTTGAAATTATTCACAATAATATATAAAAGATTTCTTTCCATTGAAGATCATTCTCCATCAATGTACTATTCTGGGAGCCAAATCTATTTGAAAATTACCTTTAAATACATTTTATTTTGAGCAAAAAGAATAATTGAAAAACGTTTAAATCAAAGGCTCTGTTATTTTTTCATAGATTAAAGTACTTACAGATATAGGATTTTTTACGGAGGCCTTTCATGAACTATCTTTGCTTATTTGGGGAGAGAGAATTCCATGGAAAATACCAGCAGGATACAGATATACTGAGCAAATGCAGGTAAACACCAGAAAAGTATAGCATCGAACTGTAACAATCCATTTTCTTCATGAAACTGCACATACTCCATATCTACAAGTTATTACATGTTCCGAAGGAGGTGCTAAATTTCTTTCAGTAGATGGATAAAATAGTAGGCTTTGAATGACATTAAAATCTCTCACTAAACAGAAGGAACAAAAATCAGTTTTGAAATGTGTGTTTTATACACTGAGTATTATATAAACTGCAGTTTTATACACTGCAGATAATACTGTAGAAAAAACAATGTGTGATTTCATATTCAGGCATGAAAAGTATGGACAAAGTTCTTGCCCTGTTACTGGCCAAGTTCCCACTGCCCTAGCTGGGAGCAGGACAGCTGAGGGGCAGCTGGAGCAGCCCTGGCCCATGGCACCTCTCTGGGGCCAGAGACAGGCTGAGGCTGTGCGGGGACATCAGGCTGCAGTGGGGGTCAGGGTCAGGCATGGGGAGGGGAACCGGGCTCACAGACGGCCCAGGGTGACAGAAAAGGGCCATGGGATCTGGCTGGGCACAGCTTGGGGGGTCTGTGCTAGGGCAGGGCTGCAGGCAGCTGGAGACTGTCCATGTTGTGGCATTGCTGGAGCAGGGGCTGACAGCCCCTTGGGGCTGACATGGGGTCCTGGGCCCTGGGGAGGGTAGGGGGAGCCTTAGGAGATACTGGGCAGGAAGAGCTATCGCTGCCCATAGAGCCTTGACAGTCACATCACCCCAGGTAGTTTGAGTCTCCCCTAATGTGCTACAAGGGTTGGAAGCTGTTAACAACTGACCTGGACTTCTGTCTTACCTGTGAGCACACCTGTGCAGGCAGATCAGGTTATCGTGTAAGCCTCCCCCATAACCATCCTTTCCTTGTTTTCCAAGCACACATGAAAATAATCGAATTATTTAATCCCAGATGGATGTAATCAAGGTCTCCCTTATCTGAGTGGTGCTTTTGGGTAGGTGACATGACAAAGTGTGTCAGCACTAGACATCTGGACAGAACACCAGGTGAAACTCAGCTCGAACTGCAGGAAAAAAATTCTTCACCAAAACCATTGTCAAGTGTTGGACAAACTTCATGTTTGCTTCCTTTACCCTGTGTTGCAGACAGTGAAGCAGAGCAAATTGAGTTTAATGAGCTGATTTGAAGGGAAATTTCCCTCCTCCCACCTCTGTTAACTTATTGATTTTATACTCATATTGTAACACATTACTTTTTTTGGGTTTTGTTCATTTTGTAGGCCTTACAGAAATTTGATTCCTCAAAATCTCTCATGACTGTTACAAATTTGCAGGTAAAAAAAATCTGAAAGAGGTAAATGTTTTATGCTATACATAAATATTTATTTATCTGTCTTAAGGTAGGAATTCACAAGTTCAGAAAATATCCTTGTTATTTTTAAAAAATCTAATAAGTAGAAAATGTATTCTTCTCAATGGATTACTGTTTACTGTAAATTTTATGGCTGACCTCTCAAGGGAAGGGCAACTACCATTTTCAGTGTTTTTCAGATGGGAGATCTAATATGTACAAACTTGTGGCTTTTCTGTGCAAAACACACTAATGGAATTATTCAGACTTTGTTGGGATATGGAAGGTCGGGTGTTTATCCTGCTAAAATATTGAGAGTGTCAGTCTTTTAATGTTATAATTTCTATCAGTCAGAGTTGTCATCATAGATTTGTCCTAATTCAGATTGGGGTTCAAGATGGGATGGAAGTAAATTCCTGGGGGAAGAAAAATAAAATAGTGAGTCTATAAACCAGTGTCTAAACAGTAATTTTCTCATCTTATTTAAAATCGCCTATTCATCAATAACTTCTTTTGTGTTTTTCAGTTTTAATGATTTCCTTTTATTAACATTCTCACAGATCCATTGAGCTAGTAGGGGTGAATACTAGCAGAATGTGAGAAAGTTGTCCCATTAAAACAAATTGAGAAATTAAACTCCCTGCCTTTTTCCCTCCACTTTTCTCTGTTTTGTTTACAGTAAGCTTGTGTGTCTCTTACGACAGTTGATATTACAGGACAAAAATGAGAAGTGTATCTTGACAGCTTTTGGTCTCACTAGTTCCTGTTTTATTTTGAAGTTGTGCATTATCTTGAGCTTTTGATTTGAACACTTCACAGTATATGTGGCGCTGTTACTGGTCTCATGATCTTGCCAATCTGTGTAGACTTTCAACTTCTAAATTTATTAATCTAAAGTGAGAATATTAAACTCATGATAAAACAACAATGCTCTAATAATAACAAAATGATTCTATGAAATAGGCTAGAATGGTCTGATACAGTCATTTTTTTCCTTTCTTAACAACAGACTTTTCTTTGACTTGAGATTTTTGAACTACAGTTTTATTTACAATGCAGAAAAATAGAACTTGCAGTGATAGTAGCTATTACTTCATAGATGCACTTTAGCAAGTGCTACTAAAGGGTGAAGTTTGGAAAGAAAAAGAGCAATTCATTCATAATAACTGAGAATATTACTAATATTATTCATGTTAATTATTGATATATGTCATTATTAATAGAAGCAGAATATGTTTTGAACAAGAAAAATGTAAACTGTGTCATTTCAAATAGTCCCAATTGTTAACTTTCTTGTAGGTACTGGAAGATACATTTAATTGGAGTCTGTCTTTAACAGTGTTGCCACTGTGCAACCAACAGATTATGAATAAATTAACCTTAGCCAAAATGCATCTTGTAATTTGTCTTTCTGCCACAATAAATAGTATACCTGAAAAAGTTGAAAAAAAAAAATATTCTGTTGACAACAGCAGCTTGCCAGAGCGAAACAAAACTGCAGCATCAAATGTAAAAGGTGATTATAAGGATGGTGGAAAAGTTTATTTTTATTGTTTCAAGTATGGTTTTTCCACTTTTAACTGCATATGAATTAATATGTCATATTCTGAACAATATTCTTTTTAAATGTTGCTGAATCACTTGAATCATTATTGAAATAAGCATTAAGATTTGTTAAGGTTCTATTATTATTATTATTATTATTATTATTATTACTTTGTTCCATTATTACTTATTTTGATGTTGAAAGTCCCAATTGTAAGTAGAGAGAAAAGGGTTATGTTTTTCAAATTACTGAGAATGCTTTGGTTCTGCATCTGTTATCTGAAATTTTATCTGCAATGTATTTGGCAGTTGATGCTGATCGGAATTCAAGACAACAGGAACAAAGAGACACAACAGTGCATCTTGTTGACCGTAAAGATGAATTAAATATGGCCATGCTGAAGGTAATTTTGATTTTTTAGAGAAAAGAATTAAGAAACTGCAGATATTGATCAAAAACATTGCTAATGCCTTCAATGTAACAGAAATTATGATGAGAAGATGGTATGAGAAAGGAGACTTGAAACCTCTGTTTCTTATCTGACTGTCGTCTTACTGGCTGTACATGGAGTGTTGACTATTTGGTGCAATCATTTTTCATTTTTGGTGTATCACTTTCCAAATGATGGGAAATATTTCCACAATCAGACTTCAGTATGACTATTTCAGCACAAAGGGTAAAGACTGAATGGGATTTCAAGATAAAATCTTCTCCTTTCAGAGGGTGCCACTTGTAGAATGTCAGAGACTCTTTGAGGGGGCAGTATGCTATACAAATAAAAAAAAGTTCTCTACCATTCTCATATGTGAAATATCTCAAATTTTTCATATTGCTTTTTCTGGTACTTTATTTTGGAGAAAACATACCACAGCTTATTAGCTTCTTTGTTTGAAGGGGATTTGTTTGTTGGTAGGGTTTTGTTTTGTTTAATTGTAATCTTTATGCTTGGCCTTTTCACATCACAGAAAGACCGAAATTAAGGGCTGACATATTCTTCATTCAGAGTGATCTTCCACTTCACAAGTATCTACTTTTGGCCATTGTTGCAAGCAAAGTAATGCAGAAAGTATATCTGGAGAATGGAGGATGATTTTGTATGGCAATTGGTATAGGTCATATACCAGAAACTTGAAAGTTTTAGTATGACTTGAAAATAGCACCTTGAAAATAACTAAAATAGAAATGTTCATTTAAATTGAGTGGGGCATTTAAGAGGCATAATATATTTCTTACTCTTTTGATTTTTCTTTAACTATTCTATTCTTTTGGAGGTTTCTTTTTTTTTTTTGTTTTGGGTTTGTTTTTTTGGTTTTGTTTTTTTTTTTTAAGTGGAGCTCTGAATTTTGATCAAAATAATGTATTGGATGATACAAGCTTTTAAATTAATATTTAATTCTGCTGAAAGCTCCATGAGTGAGATTTAATTTAAAATTAAATTCTTTTTAGATGTGTTTTTCACAGCTTCTTACAGCTTTGTTGATCAGAAAGACTAAATTATAGCTGAACTTTCAGGATGCATACTGCACACAAGAATGTCAAAGTATAGCCAATAAAGATTGTAATACTTCTTTTGGCATCTTTAATGTTGTTTTTAATATTGTATTTATTGTTTAAAATTATTAAACATAGTTAGAAGTATAGTATAAAATTATCAAGTATAGCTATTAGATAAAGAATGGGAAATTAGTGAGTAACATTGCTAAGCCTTAAAATATGTAGTTAAGCATACATGGGAATAGTAAAGGCACAGTTGTTGCTGCTTTCAACACAATGATTCTGTAAACCTGAGAAAAGCAAAATTACATACACACCCCCACACCATTTATAGAAAAGGCATATTGCATTTCAGTTGATTTAAGATGTGGTGATAGCAGGCTTTAACAGAAAAAAATATTTCTAAAGAAAAGTTTTATTTATTTTTTGAAATCATACAACCCTGTGTTCTTCCCTAGGGGATTTTATTGACAGAAGCTGAAGAAAGTCTTAGCTATCTGGTACAGGACATACAGGAAAAATATGATGGGGACATATCTCAGTATTCTGTGGAAGATTTAGAGGCTCTTATTGAGGCCAAACTTGAGCTTGCTTCTATTTCTCAGCAAAGGCATCAAGCAGCTCTCAGGTGAGTGATACTATGAACAACCTTATCTTGCACAGCCTTGACCATTAATGATTAAAAAAAAATTTCTTTATTACTACATCAATATTGTAAATCTTAGTAGTCATCTGTAAAAACCCCATTAATGTACTTAGAAATGTAAAATACACAGGCATTTAGTTTTTTATTATTGCTTTATTTTGCTTTTGGAAGGATGATCAGTTATTGGCCCAGGATTTTTCTGTGAGGTGTTTTTGTGACAAAGTGTTGGATAAAAACAAAGAAGAAGTTGCAATCTTTATTGTTTTTGGTAAAGTCTGGATATGTTAGATCATGCATTTTCTTATAATTTTAAAGTATCCAACAGAGCACTAATGCTATCTCTGAACTAGTGAATTCTACTTTGTTCTAGAATGCCCTGTGTTAGTATCCTAAAAGAACATTTCTTCTCGATGTACTTACTGGTTTCAAATTAAAATGTCAAAATTTTTTTTTTGAAATTGCAGTGATTAAAATGCATTGAAGTAAACATTAACATTTTAGAACAGATTTTAGCAGCATTAGTTATATTGTTAGTGATTGTGTCTAAAATACTGTTGTATTATCTCTATACATCTGTATATATCGGCCTGATATTTTCTCCAAATTAAAATGCCCAAATTCTGCGATATTTTTCTTGAGATTCTGATTTGTTCTGGAGAATTTAATGAAGTTACAATTTTAATATTCTTGGAATATATTGGACATACAGAAATATATTAACTCTTTGTAGATGTTAAATTCCAAACGTTGTTTTGGTCTTTTAGCTAGGAGAATTCTTCTGTTTAGCATACCTGTAATTTTACATTAATTTGAGTAAGAAGGATGATAGTTTAACAATACATCATTTTATCAGTGTGAAGCTCTTTCTATCTAATATTTTATTAGAGGGAAAAATCTTTGAGCATACAAATCACTAACTACGGATGCAGCATACACTGGTGTAGCACCATCACTTGCCAGACTAGATTGATATTTGGTACAATGTAATCAGTATTTGTAATGTTTGTTAGGTCTAATCTAACTAAACACACCAGAATTGCTACAATAAATCTTATATCACAGTAAGCATAAAAAAGGGAAAAAATTAACCTTTTCTTTATTGTTGGAATAGTGGTAAAGATTGCTGCTGATGAGATTGCTGATGGTAGGTGGTTCATCAGGCCAATAGATAAATCAGTCTCAATGGGATTTTGTACCCAAATAACAAAAAATGATTTATTCTATGGTAAAACAAACCATCTTCCTTCTCTCAGCTCTCTTAGGTGAATAAAAAACTCTCCAAATCAATACTTTTAAAATAGCACAATTTCTTTTGCATTGTTAAAAAAAAACATTAGTAAGGACAGGAGTTTTACAGTGCTGTATAGACTACTGAACTGAAAACAGTAACAGTCTGCATCATGGTCTTTCATCCAGGTTTTGTTTATGTTATTTTAAAAGACAGCAGTTTCCCAAACATTGAGATATTAGGACTGTAATAATTTAACAGTAATGTCATTAGTGATGGTGTGAAGTAAGAACTTGTAGGTTATTTGTGGACATTTCTAATAATGATATATAAATCTATTTCAGTGCATTTTGATTTAGATTAATTTACTATAAACTGTCAAGGAGAAATCGACCAGTCACTGACAGTCACCTCATCATACTTTAGAGTGTCCTGAATTTTATTAAGTCACTATACTAGTAACCAAGGATCAGTATGCACACTTATGAAATATCATGTGTGTAATCTTAGCTTGATGCTGGGCTTGGTAAAACCTGCATTAGTAGAGTTCTGTCCCAGACATTCTCACCCTGCTGAACTGGTTCCAGTACATGCAAGACATTTCAATGCAGGAGCCTTCATTTTGCCATGCAGTTTATATCCTAGAGACTAGTTTCTCTCTTGGATTATAACTTGTCTCAGACTGAAGAAACTTTTTTTAGGATATCAAGGATTTCAATGGATGTCATGCATTTTATGGACCATTTTTTGTGGCTCTCAAATTTTTGATGAGTGTTTGTTTAGTGGGTCTTTTATATTGATAGTGGTCAGTAGCAGGAAAAAAAGCCATCAAAAAACAAAGCAAGTGTTTGGGGGTTTTTAACCTATTTTGCAGTTTTATTGCACTGCCATGGAAACTGCTGATATATCTGCCTCAGATACAAATGAAACATTTCTTCAGACGGCTGAATGTTTCCTGCCTGCCAGCCTAGAAATCAAACTTTGCATGATATTACAGAAATGCATCTTTTTTTTTCCTTTGGCGAAATGACCTAGTGGTGAAATTGTTATAGTCAGCTGTACTTTCCTATTTTGATCATCTTGTCACTTTCTGATTCAGCTGATAAAAGGATGTGTATTTTGTCAAGGGAAATATATAGACACATCACTCTTGTTGACAGCAGAAGAGGGTCACAAAAATTTCATCAAGGGAAGCTTCTGCATTACAAGCATCTGTCTTGCAAAAATATATGCTTCAGAATAAGTTTATGTATAGGACTAATCCCACTGATCTCAAGGAGGGTGCTTATGTGGTGTCTGTCCTATAAATGTGAGCTTTCTAATTACCCAAATATGTGCTTGTTTGCTTATGTGAATAAATTGTGACTTAAGACATATATGAGTCTTTGGGCTTGTGGTCTATATTTTACTTAAGAAATTTATATGTAAGTGTGTAGATAAAAATAGCCTCATTTTCATTATTGCTAAATGTTGACAAGAGCAGTTAACTGGAGGCAGTGGTGCTGAGGAAGTTAGGTTAATATTTGTTAATAGCCTGTATATACTCTTAGGTGCTGTACCTTCTCCAGTGTATTTGAGATAGGTGAACCATAGCATCTCAAGCAATGTTTCAAGAAAAGTCAGATTTTCCTGTAATTTTAACTTTGATGCCTGGTTTCAGGGGAGAACTTTCAAAAAAAGAAAAGCAGTGGGGGTACATCATTGCATTATCCTTATTTTCTGTTTGCTTTTATAAGCAAGTTCTGTTTCATGTTTTCCATTGTTAGAGAGATACTTACCATCAAATTCAACATTGATTGATTCTGTTTTCATTTTGTTGAATAAAACTGAGGTAAAGGGATGATGAAGGAGATTCATGAGGATTGAATTGTGAAAGGTAAAAGCCGAGATATTAACGGCTTTGGTTCTCATTGTTACTTTGGGGTCTATTTGAGCTGAATTGATGTAATCCATCCAGGTCTGCATCACAAAAACAGCAAGGAGGATAGAATCAGAAATGACAGGAAGACTTTAACTGCTCTCTTATCTTAACAGGAGGTTTTCCATCCTGTGGTTATACATATGTTGACAGAATAATGTGAGTAATTTAGAAGTAGTGCAGCTCTTGTTCCGACTTCTTTGTGCAAGATCTTTGCCTTCGCAACCATCAGTCTAGAACATCTCAAAAGCAGTAAATTCACACAGACCCTGAATCTATCTTGCATTAAAAGCTCTTTACATTGTTCTGGCAGTGTAAAAAGGACTTTAAGGTGTTAATAATTCTTTTCTATTTTTTTCATATGCTTCATGACAGCCAGTCTCTATGTAAAGAGAGTCTCTCTATGTAAAATACCAGCATAGATAAGAACTTTGGTTATACATTTTAAACAATTAACCTGATGAAAACTCTTTTAAGTAGTGAGCTAGGGATACTCTCTAGCAGTTTAGTATTACTAGAAAAATGTTTCTGTGAGCAGAGAACATTTAGAATTGTAAAAAAACCCAAACAAACAACCCCCAAAACCTAACTCAGAAATGTTTTAGAGAAGATGTAGGAAAGTAGAGATTTACAGACATAAAGGAAAATGTACAATTGGGAAAAACCAATACAAAGAGTCATTGATTTTGGCAGCTCTCAGAATACTTTGAGTAGTGTGTTGTCTGGACAACAATTCTTGTTGTGAAAAAGATCTTCTGTCTATGATGGCTTTGCAGATGTCTTTATATCATGAAAATAATTGTATTCACAAAGTCTGCTGCTATAGCTACACCTTTTTGTACATGTAATGAAAATTGAACATTATCTGAGTGTGTCTGAGTGCTTATAAAGACAGCAAAAAATGAAAAAAACCCAGTAGTTAATATTTTAAGAAACCTGACAGTATTTTGAGATCCAAGCCCATCATTTTTTGACGTGTGGTGTTGAATGCTGCACCACCCCTAGTGGTGTCTCTGTCTTTCTAGGTGCTATTCATAGTGAACTCCAGAAAAGAACTTAGGATGTGGGGTGGGGGGTACAGTAGATGCAATGCCATGTGATTTCTTACTGATGAGGTTTTGACTCATCACTTTGATGGTGTTTACTAAAAGATCCTGTGAGTATTGGACCATGTGGATTTAACAGAAGGATTAATGTATAGCCTGGAAAAGTTTTAAGGAGGAAGGTATTAACCTTGGTTGTGGATGACATAGAACTCTCCGAATATATCTTGTAATTTTCAGTATTTTTGCATCTTCTAATTTCTAAGAACTTATCCCTGAAGACAGATATGCCATGGTTGGTCTTGATCTAGTGATTTGACTAGATCTAAAGGTTGTACTTGATGATCCTAAAGGTCTTTGTCAGCCAAAATGATTCTATGATTCTGTGTGTGACTGGAAGTTATAATGGAGTTCTGCTTTGATTGCTCTGACAGAATATGATATATCTTAGCTTATATATCTTGCTATTCATAGAATAATAGAATCATCAGGGTTGGAAGCGACCTTAAGCTCATCAAGTCCAACCATCAACCCAGCACCACCACTGTGACCCCTAAACCACTAAATTGTATCATCCATATCCAAATGCCTCTTAAACTCCTCCAGGGATGGTGACTCCACCACCTCCCTGTGCAACCTATTCCAGTGCTTGACCACCCTAACAGTGAAATATTATCAGGTTATGTCTGTTATTGGCAAAACTTTTTCTCTTACTGCTGTTCTGTCACCTTCATAATGCAGTGCCTACAAATTCAGAAAATAGTCTGAGTGCAATCTTGTTTTACTGAAGCAAAAATTGATAACTGCTGATTTTACATCTCTGACATAGTAAAAAATGAAGTATCTATTTTAATAAAATCATTAAGTGGTGAATATAATTAATATTTTTAAATAATATTGCTCTATACCACAGTGTTGCTTTGGCTTTCTCTGCAATTCGACTTCTCCAAGATGCAAAAGTTCTTAGCATGGACGTGACACATTTTCAAGAAGAAAAGGATGAAAGAGAGTGCTTGGTATGTGTGGATATTTGTTTTAAACTAATCTTTCTTTGTATATTGATCTTTCTCATATTAAGTGTTGAGTGATTTTAATAATATTATAATATAGCAGTCATTTGTATTATGTGGTTAATCTGGGGAGAAAATGATCTTTGACCTGCTTTGGATACCTGCTTGCCTAAGGTGTACTCAGTGTGTCTGTAATCATCATTATAATATGTATGAGGTTAGGAATTACAGTTTTTATTTCTGTACTCTCAAATGGCAGCACTGAAAATCTTTTGTTTAAAACCCCCCAAACAAAAAGGAAGTGAAAAAAATAGCTATCAGTTGAAAATCTTGTATTATTCAGTTAAGGTACTTTAGGTTTTCTGATTGAAAACGGAATTCTTTTTCAAAGAGCCAGATAGACCATTTCACATCATTGCTGTGTTCCACATGGAGCAAGATTTCAGCTGACTTCTGTTGTCCAGCACATAGGGATTCTGACCTCTGCTTTGGAAAGCCTGTTGGTCACATACCACACAGTCACTCTTGAGTGCCCAGTGAGTAAACTTGACTCACATGGACAGAGCAATTGAGCAGTGAGATTTTTGTAATGTATATTGAGACTGGAGTTCCTTGCATGCGATGTAATTATTTTGTGTATGTGTTGCTTATCAGGGGCTTCTGTCTCTGCATTTGCTCCTCCGCTTTCTTAGGACAGTCCTGTAGCCAGTAACTGAGCTATAGATACTTCTTCCTCATTTGCTTCTATGCAAATCAGTCATGATGATTTTTTGTGTAGGTGAAATGCAGGTGGTGCACTGTCCGTTGATTGCTTGCTGAATCAAATTGTAGAACAAGGACTGTAGAACTTTAGTAGTAGAAAGACTTTTTAGAATATATGAAGATAGCACAAGGAGTTCAGCTGAGTATTCTCACAAACACTTGTAGTACTACATCACACTGTTTCTAAACACCAGAAACACAAAAAACTAGAAATCAAAAGCTAAAAATTTCTTTCTAGTCATTATTGAGGTACCAGAAATTGATACTGATCCTGCTCTATAATTAGAATTTTGTATGCCTTAGAATTCTGTGTAATGTTCCTGTTTGAGTGGAATAAAATCCAAACTCTTGGAATTATTCTTCATGACAAACATAGTATATAGATATATTTATGGAGTCTCACATAGAAAGTGGATTAATATTCAAAATGGTTAAAATTATTTTTATATATAGTAAAATGTAAATAATAAATGGCCTCCTTTTATTAAAGAATATGTATCTACCCTTCAAATAAACTTCTGTTTAGGATGTTACTATTATTTGTAATATATTTGTATTAATTTAATTTATTTTAGACTGATTCTGCCCTGTTGTCTTGTTTGTAGTAAAGTATGTTACTCAGAAAGTGACATTTTTCTTGCTTTTGGAACTTATTAGGACTCCAGCACTGAAGGTGTTCGACTGCCTCCCAGTGTAACAGCACAAGAGCACACGAATGTACGTTTGTGGCTGAGGTGTCGAGCAACGTTAGTGACTGCACTCGTGACACAGATACAGGGTGTTGGTGATATGAAAGGTACTACTCTTTCTTGGTTTAGATTTTGGGATTATAATGGACCTATGCAGGCACAATTCTTACTCATAATTAAAAAATACTAACATTAATTCTGGAGCTGTATTATCACGGAACTATTATTTGTATTAAATTCATCCAATCCAATAAGGAAAATATATTTATGAGTAAATTCACTCCTAGAGCATGAAAGTAGGAAGTATTATATTAATATTCATTTCATGGTCATTACCTTTTGATAATTTTATCTAAAAGTTTAAAATGTTCTAGTGTAATTAAGAAAGTATGGTTGTTTTAAAAAGAGCTGTTGCCAAGTACTTCTGGTTTTAAAAGTCTTAAAATATTTTTTACTTTCTGTATCTCCAATAAATGAAATATCCCTACATAACTCCTAAAAATGTTCCAGATTATTTTTTAAAGATTTAAGAGAGAGATTGCAAAACACATTCATTGAAGTTTGGTTATGAATAAAATGTTTTTCATTCCTTAGTTCTATGAACTCTGATGCACACTTAAGTATCAAAATCTGTCTAAGTCTGTAGCCAAACTCTTATTTAATCACTTCTGGATAATTGCTCTAAAGGCTGTTACTATTTTGGCATTTTAACTAAACTCAGATTTTTGAATAAGTAGAACAGATCTAAAATATCTTAGTATTTATGTTGGTGGCTTGCATGAAAAGCATGCATTTGGATGAACTTAAACCTAGTGCAGTTTAGAAACTAAATGGTTTTTCTTTCTTTTAAAAGTAAATTTGACACAAAATTGCTGAAATGGTACATGTGGAATGTGGAATTTATAATGTCATATTTTCTGTGACTTTTTAGCGTAGAAATTAGTTAAGAAAAGTAGAACACACAACAAAGTCTTTTCTATTGTATTTTTACTATTCATATATTCTCTTCTTTTAGGAAACGATGTGGCTGAGCGCAGAAGTGTGATAAAAGAAGTAATGTTAGAGGCAGAAGCCTTTGGTGATACTGAGACCCAGGCTGAAATGATGGTGCAAGCTGCTATTCTTGACCTGCAAGAAAAACGTCCTGTGGCAGACATTAAACTTCTTTTGCAGGTTTGAGCATAAAGGAGAAACTGTTCGCTTTTCTTTGATGCATTTTTTTATGTAGCCAGAACAGCTGATGGCAGCATTAAATAAGCTTGAAATAGTGCCTCTAAAATAGATTTTTTTTTTTCACTTTGTGTGATTTGTCCTCATAAATAGACAGGAAGATAGTAACTACTTTGGTTTATGTTGTCTGTGTCCAAACAGAATATCGTCAGTTTACTCCAAGAGGATACATTTATTTCCCTGCCAGCCTCTTTGACTCTTGTGAAAAGTATGCTTCTGCTGGCAGACATACTGCCACTGCAAATAGTAGAGGATACAGAACATTGCTCTTCTGCAGTGGAACCATTAAACTTGCTTGTTTTGGCACAAGAGCTTACCATTAAAGCAGTGAGTACATGTCGGTACATTTCCAAATCCTTCCAATAGCCTTAATTATTTATCCCGGAAGCTATTTTATCAATTTATTAAAAAGGGCTATTCTTAGTAACTGATCACTTCAGTTTCAACTATGTCACAATAGTATAAAGAAGTAGTTCATCTTACCAAGCTCTTTATCCGTACTCATCATGCATGCTCACCTATGTAGTGTGGTATTTTCACAGAACTGAAAAATATTGAATAGTTGCAAAATGCACATCCAGATGTGAAAAATGAAATAGGTAGTTTGACTTCTAAAGAGAGGAAGAACACTCAGTTTTCCCATTTGCAATGAGGGACATATTCATACTCAACACCTCAGGGAGAATGTAGAGCTCATTAAATTCCTAACTCTTAAGCATCCAAGAACTTAGCTTTGTGTCTTAGAATAATTTGAATCAGGACAATCTATATAAAGTAGCATGATATTTTAGGTTGATTAATTGTTACAACTACTATGAAGAAATAATTTCAATGTAAAAATTTAAATATGTAATTTAAAAAATAAATCTAAAGATATGAACTTTGTGAGAGTACTAAACCATTTACCTATTTGGGATCCAAAAATAGATAGGCCTTTCTCCCTGAACTTAGTACAGGTTACAGAGAAAAGTTTTTAGATCAAATTCTTTCCTCATATTTTCTAAAACTGAAGTTTAATCCATTGAAATATTTATTTCCCTAAGTAATAAAGAATCATATGAATTACCTCAGACTCAAACTTCCAACTATGAGACTTTCTAGACTTCAAGTGACTTGACGCTTTACAGTGTCTCCCCATATGTGTCTTGTCTCCATGAATGAAAGGTTTGACTGGTCCATACAAGCTAATTTCTTTTTCTTCTCTGGCCTTTGCTGGATGTCAGATTTCTTTGTAGAAATGACAGTTTCTTTCCAGGGCTGTGGTTACTTGTGAGGTCTATTTCTTAAAGACTTATTTGATGGAGTTTTCTTTTAAAAACCAAAGCCTAACCTTATTAAATTTAATCAAGAGATCATTAAAATTGTTTATTTGCGTCAAAAGTTTCTTCTGCAAGCAAGTACACACTAAAGTAAAGGAGTTCAGGCCTATCAAATAATTTTCTAGGGCTCTTTTACAAGACACTTGAGTTCCAGGGTTTTGCAATACCTAACTTACTTTTTCGAACTGCTATTTAATTTGCTGTCTGTAACTTGATTTTACTGAGCATACTCTTTTCATAGATTTTTGTTTGTGGTGAACCCATTGAAAGGCAAATAGAAGACAGTACATTGACTTGCCTGGTCTTACCTACAAAGAATATCTACCTGCCATATATTAACTTGCTAGCTCAAGTCAAAATGAAAATTGGTAAGAAAAACACAACTCATTATTATTTTTAAGTTTTAGTTAATTTTCATTCATTTTTTATGAATAGGTTGTTTGGTGTAGCTTGGGCTTCTTTAGAATGGCCTAGGTAAACCTCAATGGCATCATATAGTAGTGAAACAATATTATAGCTTTGTATTTGTATCCATCAGTCACTTAAATTTTTGGGAATTGGATTGTAACAGTAAATACATAGCAGCGTTCTTCTAAGGAATTTGCTTATTTTTGCATTAATTGGTTGTCTATTAAATAATTTACAAAAACTGTTTTGTTTTTTTCTTTAGGACACATATTAGCTGAAAAAGTAGCTTCTACAGCTGCAAGAGGTGATCACTTGCAATGGCTACATGCTCTCAGTCATTTAGAATCAGCATTGAAACTTTGTAGAGCATCTGCAACAAAAAAATTAGATATGGAAGCTGAACTTCTTTTTCAGATAGGTAAATAAACCCGTTTGTACATCCTGAATGCCATCCTAGGAAATGTTATGCGTGGTGTCCCTTAAAATGGAGACCTTTTACTGTAAAACTAGAAAGGTTTGGATATTTCTCACTGTCTAGATTAAGATCTCTCTCCTGTGTTTAGTATCATGCCAGAGTAGTTCAGGATGCATTATTCTGCAAATAATTTCAAAACTGCATTAGAACTACTTTCATCTGCATGTTATCAGGGTTCAGAGGGTGTGGCTAACAAGATTAAGAACATTATGTTTTGCACCAGGAGGTGTTGGTTTGTGAGTATCCCAGCCAGAAAGACATTGAAGACTCTGTAATGTATGTCTTAGAATGCCATTTTTTGGAGTTAACACTATAAAAGAAAAATGAGATAATGTAAAGAATTTCCTACTACTGCAGAGGCTGAGAACTCGCAAGTTATGCAATATTGAACATGCTTCCAATCAGGGGGTAGCACAACATGCAAATCCCTTCTGTGGAAAAGTTGCTTCTTTTTGGTCTTTTAGCTATTCTGGAGAGAAAACAATGTTATTCATCATTTCTGCTGTCAAACAAAAAGCATGTTCACATAAGAACCTCTTGCTTCACTTTTACAGAAGGGTACTGAGAAGATGCTGCCAAGAGGCTCTTCTGTTACAGCGAGCTGGCTGCATTGATCCTGTGGGATGTGCCCAGCACCACGCGGGCCTGAGGGCCACGCTGCGTGTGCAGCACAGCACAGCACAGACCTGTGCCTGCACACGAACTCCTCTGCATACAACGCTCTGCTAGTTGGGATCAGGAAACGTTAGGGCTCATTATCATTCCCAAGTTCGGGTATTTTAGCTACTCTGTAAAGAGAGTTGTTATACAAGCATTGTGCATTACCTTTTAAACAAATTGGAAAAGATCTTGCTTATCAGGAGGAGAATAGATAATATACTATGTTGTTTAACTTTTCTGTAGGGGAAAAACAGATTGGGTGGGTCTTACAGAAGAAAAATTAATAACATCTCTAAAATCTACTTTCTGTATCTCTTTCTAAGGTAAGGTAGAACGCCAGATAACTGAAACAGGCAGTAACAAGTCATCTCAAGCTGTTGAAACCCTGTTGGAAGCTATTAAGCTCAGCCAGCAACATGATCAAAAATATGAGTAAGAATTGAACTATACAACTTTGAAAAGAATTTAAATCATACATGAATATAATTTTTAAACAGTTTGCTGAGATTTGATCTGGTACTTCTGTTATGGAGGATCTTCTGTATTTTAGAGTTTTATTTCAATAGAGAAGAGCTAGTGGATATTTATTCTCTTATTTAAAACAAATGATAAGAACATTTGAAAGCATTTTTTAACACTACACAAAAGTTACAGCTTTCTGTTCCATTTCCAAATTTGTGCCCTATCTGTCAACACTGGGAACAGAGCTATCAATTAAACAGGAGGCTTATTCATATTTCAGAAGATGAGCTGTGGTCTGCCCCCTTCCAGATAACAGAAATCCAGCTTGAAAAGGTTAGCAGCCAGAAATAGTCAGAAGAGCAGAGGCAGAAGGAGCGTAGGAAATGTGTTTGTAACAGATATCAGGACAGTGACTTTGGCATTAGTTATCAGCCTAGAAGATGCCTGAAGAGCTGAGCCAAGACAGCCAATAAATTCTGTCAAGCAGCTCTGATACATTGGACTTTAGGTTTTTTTTGTTTCTTGACCAGTCTAAATGAATAATGTGCCATGTCTAGTTAAGAGACAGTGTAAAGGCAGCAATTTACCTCGCTTGTTTGGGTATTCTGTTACTTAAGTTAATGAACCAGAACTCTGAACGTAGAAGCAGTAGCATAGTAATAAACCTCAACAAGCAGTCACCATAATGGAAGATGGTGCAGAAATGGACTGTGGTGAAGTTTTACAAGTTTAATTTGCTACACTCTTATTTAATTTGCTACCATCTTTCTAAAAGAATGTACAGCGACATCAATGGACCATGGATTTCTTGTTTTAGAGAACTTAACATCCTGCTCACATTTATACAAGCCCTGTGATATCTGTGGGATTGTTTAATTAAAGTTCTTTCTTGATGTCTCACATCCTTTTTGTTAGCAAGACTAGAAATTTAACTAAATTGTTGCCAACCAAGTGTTGAATTTGCCATCTTCTCAGTTAGGTTGCTTGGTCTTTAACTGTATTCTGACTTTTGTATTTTGCTCCACACAAATTGTACTAAAGCTGGAATTTATTCTACTATATAAACAACCAACTCTGTGCAATATGAATCTGTCCAGAATAGTAACTATATGAGCAGGAGTTTGTTGCTATGCTTGGGGAAGTTAATTCATAGGTGAGATCTGGAGAAATCTGCAGAGCCAGGAGGAATCTGCATAAAAGAACTGTTATAAACTATAGGGAATAGAAACATTGGAGAAATTCTCCAGATATAGTGATCTTCAGCAGGCTGAGGAGAGTAATCCTTTCTTACTAAACATTTGCAATTTATTTATGGAATATTTGTTTCAAATAATGCAAATAATATTTGATACACTGTTAAATCAAGGTATTATTTGTTAAGCACACCATAGGGATGTTTTAGACTCACATGACTTTAAAACAGGATCCCATGGCTTTCTGAAAGAAGATACACTTAAGGTAGATGATGGGGGCTGGATGAATGATTTATTTGGTGTCTGGCTAGTCTTATGCAGGAGTCAGATTGTATCATCGTAATGCTTACTTTGATAGCAAAGTTGATTATTCTGTGTGTTGTTTCTTACAGGTTAATAAGACGGTCATACCTTGAAATAGCACTATTATATTTGTGTTTTGCCACAAATAATGAGGATGTATCACAGACAGATAAGTTGGTGCCTTCCAAATCAAGTGTATGTTTTCTATCTTTTGGGTAGTGGCCTTTTCAAAGCAGGAAATATATATTGTGCACCCTGCCATATTATTACTTGCAGTGACTTATAAATCATACTGATACTGAAAGTCCTCCTAGAAAAATCACACAAAGAAGTCATATAATAGAATTTGATCTTGTTTGATGTTCTCTCTCATGTTTATTGCATTGAATGATAATATTTAAAATATTTTTCTGTATGAAATAGGAAGACACAGAACCAACAGTGTTTTCATTTCAGATTATATATGAATTAATTTGTACCTTGAAAAATATACTTAACATTCAAACCTGTTTTTTAAATGCTAACTTCACCAGATTTCAATTTTTCCATACAAATGTGAATGACAACATGAGAAATATAAGTGCCTTTAACCAACTTAAAGTTCCTACAACCCATAGATGGAAAGCAAAATGTGTAATATTAGAGAAAAGAGGTAATTAAGATTCCAAAAAATGGAATATGATAGCAACACTGTATACAGTAGTGACCATAGTGTAAGCTGCTCTGAGAAAACGTTTTCCAGGAGCAGCCAATTAGTATTCTCTGGATAATTTTTTCATTTTTAGCAATTAATCCATGGATTTACAGTCAATGACAATTTTTACAACTTACAAATAAAACAATTACTTTATAAGTTGGAGAACTTTTTTCTATGTTTAGAATATATTTCACCGTAATATATTTAGAATCCTGATTATGAACTGGTATAATTTTAGACCTCTTCTGGAGAACTCTCTTGTGAGGAGGCTGTGAAATCAGAAGTCTACAAAGTACAAGCCTGGATTGCAATAAGAGCAGCTACACAGGTTGGTGCAATATTCTAAAGAGGTTGTTTTTTTTTTCTAATTTCATCTTATTCAATTTACAAAGGCAAACAAGGCAATGCCTTGTAAAAGATTTCCTGAAATTAAAGTTTCCTGAAATTTCTGGCATGGGTCTTTATTAAAAAAAGTTAAAATGGACTCTGTCTGAGTAGTGCATTTAATCTCTCCTGGACAGATCTGGCTCTGTTTACCTCAACTTTGATTCAGTGCAAATAAAATGGCACATGACCTGATATGTGTGCACATGCATTTGACATGTGGGCAGACATCAGTGGCATCCAGATGAGGATATCTGATTTGAAATCACTTATGTAGTAATTAAGCTGTCAGCAATAATGATTTATTTAAATATAATGTGTACCTTAATGTCAGAAGGAAATAGAGTATTTTCCTAACTTTAAAAAATATACTATGTTTAATAATTAATTTTTTGTCCTCATCTTGCTACTCTAAGATTTTAAAATCTATATAAATTTTGTAGTGAACTAGTCCCGAATAAAATAAACGTTATTTTTAGGTCAGTGAAGCTGTCCTTGCTTCTCAGCTGTTAATTGGAATGAAGAGTGTTAAAGAACAGAGCATGAAGGATGAAGTGCAACAGAAAATCCCAGAATTTGCTTCTATGGATCTTTTTTCTTCATACAGAGATTTCATATCTGGTATTCCTTTACACCTAGTAATATCAGAAAATTAAATAAATAATAAGCCATATATGCCATGTAATCTAGCAATACATTTAATATCTAATTTTCATTTATGAAAAATTATAAATCAGTTTTGGAAAGTAAAAGCAAAAGCCTCATCATGCATAGCAATACAAACTATTAAGTAGAGGCCTCATGGGTTTTTAAATATCAGCCTGTGCATGCGTTCAATATGTTAAGAAAAATTCATTGTTTGCATACTGTGGCTCAGAAAGACAGAGTGCACATACTGCCATCATTTTGGAAAAACAGATGGTCCTTTATTACAGGACTTCCCCAGACATATACAGTAGATGTGGCTTCCCTATCAGTCATCACTGCTGGGTTTTTTTTGTTTTTTTTTTCCAAATATTGACTTATAACTGGTTTTTTTCCCTAGGTATATTAGCTTTCCCTTGGAGACTTCCAGTTTTACTCTTGATTTTGCAAAGAGATGTTGGTGTTGAATAGCTTGTCTCTCCCTGCATCATCCCCCAAAAAATCCAACCCAAAAAATGAAACAAAAACAAAGCCACAAACAACAAAACCCACCAAAACTAACAAGCCCAAACTCTTGCAAAGTTTTCTGCCTGGGTACTGTATTCTAAAGGTCAAAGTCAGTATAATAAAGTTTTCACTGTCTTTCCAGTCCAATGGATTATTATTTAGAGATGCTTCCATTAGCTTGATAGAACTTTGCCTGGTTTATTTCTAACTTCTGCATTTATTTTTCAGCTAAAGGAGTTGATGAAACAGAAGTTTTTGATCTAAAAAAACCCCCAACAGTGAAACTAGGAATTCTGAGATAATGATTGCTAGATCATAGAAACACTAAGGCAAAATATTCATATTTATTTTTAAACTAGGAACCGTTAATTTAGTGATAAAATTTTGGTTCATTGGCTTAATTTCAATTATCCCAAGTGACTGACAAAGACTGAATTGCTTTGCTTGATAGCTGCTGGCAAAGCTGAGTCATGTCTGCTTACTGTACAGTGTTTAAACATATGTGTTTTGATTGGTTTATGAAAACAAGTGTTGTATGTTAAGACTTTCCATCAGATTGTTTTGTACTAGCTCCATTTGCTTATAATTGCAGATGATTTTTCTTTTAGCAAATGCAGCAGGTGTTTCCCCTGATAGTTCTGTTAGCCAATACAAAGAAGAATAGAAAATGTAGAAAAGCAATAGTAGATCAAAATACAAAAATGTAAATTGAAATGTAAATTATCAGCATAACACGCTAAATATTTTCTGTAAATCTCTTAGTGAAACACATATTTAAGTTTTCATCTATAAGGCTATGTGGCCATTTAAACTTTCAGCATTGACAGTGAAATGTCAGGAATAATAGACATTCAGATTTTGTAGAAGCATTCATAATTATTTTCCAAAAATTTACTGTTAGGCATCACTATAAGATAATGTTTATTCAATTTGGAGTGAGAAGCAGAGCACAAGAATTGTGCTTTTGAGAGAGCCATGTACTAATACAGTGAAAAACAGTATTGAATATAAACAGTGATGTAGTGATATCTGTACTGATAATTTTTTCCTCTTTCTGCATAAGTGCAACTTTTAGGCAGCACAAAAGAAAATATTATCTATTGTTTTATTTCACAGTTAAGAATATATTTCATTGAAAATGTGCTTAATATCTAAAAGGGACAAATGATTAAAACTAGCAATGAACACTTCAGAGTACCTAACTCTTCTGAGTTGGGGTCAACACAACTGGGAAGTTCAACTCCCACAGTTATGACTGATGACTCCTTGTGTTGTTTCCATTAAGTAAATATCTTCTGTTGAACAATATGTAGAAATAATGGTTTTGTATTCAAATGCAGAGAGAGAGAGAATGCACCTGGCTCTCTACTCCTTTTGAATTTCCTGCAAGGACCAGTAAAGTTCCTGCCTATGATCTGAGAAACAATTTTCAACTAATTTTAAGGCTATTTACTATTTCAACTCATATTAAAGCAGAACAGAAATAATTTTTGTTGCATGAAAGATATAACCAGTTTCACAAGTTGTGCATCTAGTTACAGATTAGTCAATTCCAACACAATGCAGAAATAGCTTTTGAATTTCAACCACTTCATGTGTGTTCTTGAACTCTTATTGGAGTTGCAGGTGGATACGATGTTGTCTCTCAAAGTCCCGAAGCATCTTCTACTGAAAACGAGCAAATCATAGAAGACAAGAAGAGTGAAAGTGAAGGAACAGAAAGCCCTGTCAGCAAGGCCAGCCAGAAGAAAGATACAATAACATGGGTTCACATAATTCGCTACCACAATCATTTAAAAAGAATTTATAACACAAACCTATCTGGTATGTATTTTTATTTCCTTCTAGAAAACTGCTATAGGTGAGATACTGTTTTTGAGGGCCAACAGTGTCAGATTCAAAGGCTATCATCTGAAATAGCCTAATTTTGAGTTCCTTTAAATTGTACAAATGTGAAAAAATCTTCATGGAAATCAAGATTTATGTCAGTTTACAAGTGCTGCAAGTGCAGTAAGATATTACTACCTTTCTTCGTAGTTATTCATACGCCTCTGCAATACCAGGAAGGCCTCCTTCAAAACTTAATTGTTATTACTACATCTGAATCATTTCTAAAAAATTCATAATCTATTTTTATTTTTAGTTCTAGATAGATCAAACTTGGGTCACATCATAAATAGTTCTGTTCAGTTGGAGGTTCTGTTTTGGAGACCTGAGTGCAGTGTAAATGGGAAGGCTGAGTGTTATTGAATGTGTTTTGACTGAAACCCCAGATGTGATGTACATGCTTGGGTTATTTCACTGTAAACAAAACATGGTAATAGGTAGGACTTTCAAACAGAGTAAGAATCCACTAATTACAAGGCCCTAATACTATGCACCTACATGTGATGGCCAGCTTTTGGATATACAAGTGATGAACCAGTGGGTGAGAACAGTACTACATTGTACATATAGGTGTTGTTTAGAGAGAAACCTAGCAACTCTGAAAATAATACTTCCAGAGAGGGCTGGGTTTTCTCCTTGCAGCACCAAATGAAAGTATTCAGGCTCACCACAGAACTGTAAGGACAGTAAGGTATCTACAAGTAGGTGTCAAAACATGCATGTAAATCTCAGCTTTAGTTGTCAGTGATGGAGCCCAGGGGGCAACTCAGCTGATCAGCTCCATGCTGTCTAAACTGGGGTCTTAAGAGCTCTTAAAGCTTATTTTGACTGTATTGAATAAATGTGTGTTTATTCTAGTGGGTGCTTAGGCATCTAGTGAACATACTGGCGCTTACACATCTGAATTTAACTACTTACACCTCAAAATTACACCTCCCATTTTATGCTACTTTATAATGTCTGGACAGAGTTTGCTTCATTATCTGATCACTGGTGAAAAATTACAAATAGCTAGTAATATTTAAGGACAATCAGTACAATTGTTGGAAATGCATTTATTTGATATTGAATCTATTTACATATTTTTATTATATTTTCAAAATTTATGAATCTAGAGTAGCTGTGGTAACTTGACATTTGAATGGCAAATAATGATGTAATTTAAAAAATCTTTTAAAAACTGCCCCTAACCCAGGACCTGGATCACTTTCTGCAAGAGATGGACATCTTAGTTTGATTTCTGACACAGGAATTGTTCTACGCATAGCAGAAATGCATTCCTTTCTTGAAGAGAATTTGGTTGAATATTCAATGTGTTGTCTTGAGAATTTTCCAGAAGAACTACACGATGTAGAAATGACACTCAGTAGTCCAGCTGGTTCTTCAGAGGTACTTATGTTCTTTCTAATGTTTCAAAAATATTGTGCTGGTATTTAATTCAGAATCTCAATAGTTCCAGTGGTGATATTTCTGGGAGCACTATAGAAGAATGAAATTATTTATGCAGAGGATCAGTACAAAACCAAAATCCTGTGCAAGCAGTGAATTATGTAGTTAACAAATGCAAATATCCTTGTGTTATTCATTCCTGCAAAAATAATCTCCATTCCATAGCCAGTGTATTTAGACCCTAGAAGGTTAGGCAGAATGATATTTAAAAAGGGTTTTTTTATTAGTTAATAAAGTTGGCTGTTAATCAGTAGGGCTGAGGTTTTAAATCTTGTACCTCTCCATGTTTTCATACCAAAAATGTCCTGATGTTAGTTTTGCAATTTGTAGGTACAAATCTCTACATTGTTAATTTAGTCTATAAGAAAAGTATGATTTTCAAAAAATATGTAAGTTACATTTTCTCAAAATTTGTTGAAGGTCCTATATGCCAATTTTTTTTGCTGATTATCAGCTGGCTAGAAAATCAACCTTTTTAGATCTCTGGCTTGCGAGCAGCCTATTTGAGCTTTCAAATGTATGCAACTCAGAATATAACACTCAGATAAATCTTGAATTAGAATTCGGACTCTACAGTGACCGTAGCACATGTTTTGAACATTGAATGAAATTTGTTTTTGAAGATCCAGTGTAAAAATAATTCCCTTCAAAGTTTCTCGATCCCACTTCTCAAATTAATAATTATCCTAATACTAAAAATTAAAATGATAGATAATTCTCTGTGACTTATTTCTTAGCTATTATATTCAGTATAAAATGGAGACAGGGGAGCCTTGAGGAGGGAAAACTTGGTACGTCATAAAAATGAATAAAAATACTTCTGTGAAAGTAGCTTGTCTAGAGTTGGTGAACTTTCTGCAGTGTTGGACAGCATATCATTACTCATTTCCCAACAAAGAGCTGACTGTGCCACTGAATAAATTGTAAATATATAGTATGTGACATTTATAACAGCCATCATATATCAAAAATTGTTTTACTCTGTCTGCTCTTTTTTTGACATAATTAGTATTACAGTGTCCTAGAATAATAAGCTTCAGAGCTCACTGTCATGTTCGTGACGGGTGCAAGCTGCATAATCATATGTTAACTTCACTGTTGTAGACAGCTAACAAGCATAAAGCTCTTACTTTTTTAATTCTAAGCTTCATTGATTTTTATCACAACATTTTTAGAAGCTTTAACTATCCAGAAGGTTATAGATGTTATTTTAAAAATGTAACTGTAATTTATTACTGTGAGTTTTAACAGTACAAATAGATACACTTTTTGAAAGAATGATTTTTATGCACGGAGTTGTTTCGCTAACATCTATCTCTGTATTCTATTTTTGACTCTTGAAGGTTTTTTCAGGTCTGCTGACCAAAGAATCCAAATTACATTAAGTTTATAATTAAAATTCTGTGCCCTGTTGCATTTTGCATGCTTGTTTTTTATTCTACTCCATGACAGTAAGTAGGACTGGAAATGCTTAGCTAAGACAGTTAGTTGTTTTCAGGCTTTTGAGAAAGTTGAATAGACAAATATTGATGTATGTAATTCAGCAACCCACCAGTTTGACAATAGCAGTTGTAATGTCCTTCTTCAAAAGGATTCAGTATGAATAGAAACCCAAAAGTTCAGTGAAAATAAAACCCGTAACACACATTTTAGAAAGAAATATACAGCATAAAATGGAATTTTAAGAGCTCTAGTTCAGGGGCACAGCATAAATTAGGTTCTTCCCACGTCCATGTATGTGTTTTCTCCTAGTTTTGTTCACAATCCATGCTAGCACGATAGTGGGTGATTCATTACTGAATGTAGAAGAGGGCTGTAGTGGGTGGGTCCTCCATGCACCCCTCATGGCTTACCATGGGTTATGGCCACTGAAGGCACATCCATGTGCTTGAATGCATGACTTCCGCATGTGTGGATTCATCGTTGTAGTCACTTCTGCTGAAGTTTGATGTGGGATGGCAACTGGCTTGATGGTGTAAGATGAAGTTATTGTGAAAAATCCATCTTCTGCTCACTTAGATTTACTGCCCTGTAGTGGTCATGAGCTGAATTTTCTGTAGAGAAATTAAGTAATAATCTCCATTTTTTTCAGCAATGAACTTTCAAAATTTGAAAAGAACTAACTCCTCAGGCAGCTGCTTTCAGTGTCCACATTTTGGAATCAATGATGGAGACACTAAGGACCTTTTCAAAGAGCTTCCATATTCCCTGACAATGCGACTGTTTGGCTGGTGTTCTTTGCAGATCTGTGCAATACTTTAAAAAGCAGAGATGGCGTATTATTGTTCAGCCTTTAAATGAAATATTTCACCATTTTAAGAAAAGGTTTTATTCATGAATGAATGTTGGCTGTCAGTATTCCTGCATTAATTCCCTGGTAAATGACAGCCAACAGTAGCTATTTGATGAATGCCCTGCTAATGTTCCATATGTATTTTATTAAATACAACAAATCCTCACAAATTAAGTGATTGAATTTTCAGCAGGTGTCACCCTTTGTTAGTTGCACAGCTGAGAAAACAGGTAAACATAAATAAAGCATTATTCTAACATTCAGAATACTACTTTAATTCTCAACATGGATACCTGACAAACTACTTTTTCAGCACTAAATTTTGTATGATCAGTATGCCAAATAATAGATTTGAGCAAAAACCATAATGCCATAATGATTCTAAGTCAAAGGCAACAATCATTGTGACTGCGGGTGTCTCCAAGTCAGCCCACAGATCCTTTGTGTTACCTTTAGAAATGTGTCATCACGTGAGCTTTGAAAAGTCTTAACTTGGTAAAAAGGATACTTTTTAAAACTACTAATTTATCTAAATTATAGTATATTTATGCAGGAATGAAAGTCGTGCCAATTCCAGTAGACACTAGATTATAACAGATTTTTCCCGTTTCACTACAGAAAATATAATTTAAACCTTTATTTTGTGTTTCAGGTGTCTCCTGAAGTTACTGAAATTACATCAGAAATGTCACAAGTGAGAATAGCTTCTCCAGTTTCTGTCATTGCAGAAGAAGACAGGCAGACAGAAAGTAGGGCAGCAAGTGCTTCAAATAAGGAAATTAACATTCAGTGGTATATACCCTCTGTGGCAAAGCCATCAAATGATACAGAAACTAAGGTATAACTAGAGCAAAGCCGTTCTTAGGTAGTGGAGCAAATTAAGTTTCATTTCCAATGAATATTTGTGTTAGGAGTTATCAGCTTTTTAATTGAGTTACACATATGCTGATAGGAAGAATATATACTCTGCTGCAAACGTGCTCTTTAGGAAAACAGAATGCCCTGACAGTTTTTTGTTGGCAGGCCAAAAAAAAAATATCTACATTTCCCATATAGAGAATAGCTTCCAGGCCATACTGTGTTCATGCCTGTTGCAAATCCCTGATGTCTTTAAGACCTCCGCTCTAAGTCTGGGTAGACCTGACTGATACATTCAAACAGCAGTTTGGTGGGAGACTCTTGAAAAAGCAAAAATACACGTATACAGGGAAAATGGGATTTTGTAAGCCTCATTTTCTTAAAAGATCAGACTGAACATGAAAGATGAAAGAGATGGGAGGGTTTCAGGAATGTGAGAGACTATGAAATGGAATTTGTTTTATCTTTACACAAGGGAACAAAGTGTAGGTAAAATTTCTGCTACAGCAATAAAAATCCATGATCTCAAACTTTTTGGCATAGCAGATCGGTGTCTAAATTTCTATTAGACCCATTTATCTTTATTAGGGAATTGATAGAAGCCCTGTGAAGTTAACGTAAATAATGTACCTTTTAATATGGTTTTTCAGGTTACTTTATCATGTCCATACAGATCAGTAGAGGACCAGAGACACCTCTTAAAACCAAATAATGCATGAATGCCATATTCTTGAAATTTTCCATATAGTCAAAATATTCAGCTACCACTAGAAAGCATATTTTCAACCATGCTAGTAAATTCTTGCAGTGAAAGATGAGAACATTCTATTTAATTTTCTTATATTGGTACAGCCAATCTTTATTAACATATCAATCTTTATTAGATTGGTGAGTTATGCACGCTTAATGGATTTAAACCTAGCATGATGACAGCCATGCATATGATTGACCAGGATCAGGACAACGCTGGCATTTTGATAGTGACTCTATGGGGTATATCTAATTTTCAAACCCATAGTAATTAGATCCAATTTAATTAATTAAATTAATTTAAAACCTATAAAAACTGAGTGTAGTATAATTCATATGAAATCACACTCCCCTCTTTTTTGAAGGTCAGTTATCTAAGACTTCATCAGTACACTGCATTTGATATTTATTATACTCTTGTGTCACTGAAATAGCTCAGGACTACTGCATTATAGCTTACCCATTCCATCTCTTTTACAGGTTTTGTTGCTTTATGCTTATAATACGAACCCTGTCAAGATTAGCAACATCAAGATTTTCAGTTCAATGTCTGTGTTTTCAGGCCGCTTGTGGATTCCATTGGCTAGGTAAATAATCACTGACTCTGTCCTGTTATTTCATGCCGTATTAAAGATCAATCAGCCATTTAGGGTGAGAGAAAATAAAGTATAAAATATCAAAGAGCTATAAATCTTTAAAAGCATTCATTTTTGCTTTTCAAAGATTTTTCACTGTGAAAACTGTAAGCTATTGTACACAATGTTAAACCCATCCAAACAGTTGCTTTTTCAATGCATTCATTAGCATTTCAGTTTTGATTCTTAAAGAACCAAGTAACACATGCTAATTATATTACGCTGGCATGGCAATGTAGCAGATCTAAGAAGCACTCCAGGAAGTTATTCCCATTCTCTCACTGGATCACCTACTTTCTCCATCCCATATTACAACTCTGGGAATGCAAGAATTTTTCTCAGTTGTAGCACCAGACTCTGCCCTTAATTTTACATGCTATGGCATTTTTCATTATTTCTTCCTTGTCATTCTTCTAGTCTTAAAATTTTTGGAACTGCTTAGTGGGTGGAAGGGAAGGAATAATGGGCAGCCTCTGCCACCCTTGTGCTGCTTGGATGAAAAAGCCTTTTCTTAGAGAGGGATTCCTAAAATAATACTTCCCATTTTTAATGTAAAAAGCTAATGCATTCCATATCTCCACTTTATTAAATGGAAAACTTATTTTTGTAAAATTATAAGATCAGTCTTGAAATGAAAGAAAATGTAGAACTTAATCAATATGTAATAAAAGCTAGGTCAGCATAATTATAACCTGGAAACAACAAATATTGTTGTTTTATAACAGTAATAATGAAAAACGTTTTCTTCTTTTAGAATTATTTCTTTAAGGGAGAAATTGTCTGATCTGAAGGAGCAAGTTGAAATATTGATGCAAGGTTCTAAGAGCTTTTCAACTTCAGTACCTACAAGTTTTCTTGAACAAAGTGAAACTTTGAAAATAAGTCCTTCAAATAAACCCAAAATGAGTGATGTGAAAGTGGATCTTGATGAAAAAACAGAAGTAAGTGAGAACAGTTCTGCTCTTATAAATGTTTGACTTGATTTAAGATGTCTATTTTGGGGAAATAAATGACAGATAAGTTGGAAGGCAGACATAAAGACAGACATTAAGCTTCCCTCACCTCTTTAAAGAAAAGTTGAAATACTTTCACTCTTTATTTAATATTTGACTTTTCCTTATATATTGCTTGTCACTTTACAAAAAAACCCCAGGCATTTTCAACCTTCCACTTGAAAATAAAGGCTACCTCTTCAGGTACATAGATTTGGAAACTGATACCTAACTTATAGTCATCTACATCTGAAAATTCTTGGCAGTGTTTTAAATTAGCATGGCGATCAACCCAAAAGTGCTTTTTAAACATCAGTTACACATCTTCAATGTAAAATGGGCAGTGGTGGTTTCTGAAATAAGAACCTTCTAATAATGTTTTTGAGAGAGGACCAAAAGTGGCACTGAATTTATTTTCATTTCTCTGTGCCATCTTCCTCTTTTCTTTTTATTAGCAAGGCTGAATATGGTCCACAGGCAAATAACTCTCCCCACATACACACACACAAAAGGTAATTTCAGAATTTTCCATGTGGCCTGTTTGAGATAATGTCATTGGAATAAAATGTTGCCACAGCATAAGTGCTGCTTGATAAATGCCAAGGCAAAATAGACGTTTATTTTCAAAGTGGGAGACATTTATCATGTGACAGGATTCTCTTTATATCTATTATGTGAAATGATTAATGATGTAGAGGCTGTCATTTTGTCTGATGGATGCTGTGAAACAGTGACAATTGTGCACTGTGCCATTATTACGAGGTTGTATTTTGACCAGCTTGGAGAACAAATGATATTTTGGCCAATCACAGTTTTGAGGAGGGTAGACAGAGCTGTCCTTTAGTGGGTGTTTCTGATTATCTGAAGGTGTTTGCTCAAACTTTCATTAATATATGTCAGTAATTAGTAAAACAATGTTTAGAATACTAATAAGATTAACACACCATGCATTATACATGTATAAATATCATCTTGTCAGGGTGTTTGTTTATAATATCTTCAGTAAATACATAGCAAAAGTATGCTCAGTCACTGGATTTAAAACCTGAACCAGGGGCAATTTTGCCTTAGTAGAAATTGCAAGGTTTGGGCACTTGTGTTTGTACAGGAAACACAACTATTTGTGTTGCAGAAAATTAATATTCATCAGCTAAGGTTTATTTTGCTGTGAATTCAATTAGAATAACCTAAAACTTGAATATTCTGAAAAATTTTGTAAGGCTGAGCCATCTGTTAGCTTATTGGAGGAGACTGATAGTACAGCATATGTTTGTACTACACAGATAGTACACATTTTTTCTTGTTTTATACCCTTAGGAAATTGCTAAAAGGTGTTTATCTGAAGTCAAAGCACTGCTGTCTGTTGTTCCAGCTCTGTCCTCACCATTAACTAAGGTATGTTGTTCTCATTAAGGGTAAAAATCTGTTTTTTAAAATAAAACAATTGTTCAGTTAAACTGAAACATGGATTAAACCACTAAGCATCTTCCCATTTTTTTTCTCATTGTTGGACTTTCTGTTTTGGTTTTATTTTATCATGTTTACAAATAAAATACAAATGTGCATGATTACAAACTGTGAATATCTTCACTGTTCATTAGAATCAACTTTTCATATATGCAAAAATGTATTAAAAGGGGATTTTGCTCACAATGGTTAATACAGATTATCCACCACTCTCTGATTATTGTTTACACAGACTCTAGTGAATTTCCATGATGCAATTGCCAAATGCAATTTCTTTCCATTCTTGCATTTTTGCAGTTCTTCAGGCTTGATTCTTCTATTTTCTTTATCTTTCTCTGCCTTGCCCATGCCATGTTTTGAGAGATAGCACACCATTTTTTTGTCCATGCTGCTGGACAAAACATCTTATTAATCTTGTTACCCAGCGCAGTCAGTATTCCAGAGGAGACTGTGGGAACTGGCCCATAGCAGGGAGCAGTGCTGTTCAGTGTTCTCAGCCACCTTAGGGGGATCAGGAAAGGACCACTGCTGCCAGGGCTCAAGGGACTCCATGGGAGGTTCTGGAATCCACTGTAACATATCACTCCCTCATCTAATCCTCAAATATCTTGCCAGTAATTGTTCACAGTGGAATGATAATGGAAAAGGCATTCACTGTACTCTTACAGTCAGATAGCTCTTCCTACCAGAAAAGAATCCTGAGTTTTAGCTGAGAAGAGCTGGGCTAGTGGCCTGTTATAGAAGAGAGAATCTGTGGTGCTGTCCTGTGCGTCCTGTAGTCCAGTACCTGAGTACACACTTCCCTTTGATACCCATTGCACCATTCTTGCCACCCCTCATTACCCATCCTCAAGTTCTCTCTCAGATGACTCCCAGACCTTCATATCACTCAATCTGGCTTTGTCAATGCATCAGAATACACCCATCCATTCAGTGAAGCGGTACTTCTCAGAGTCCCACTGAAGTATCTTCCATGGTAGCAAGATTTGATAGATTCCTAGGGAAAGATACAGATAAACTTTCACAGAATCATGGAAACTTCCTGGAACTGTTTAAATTCTTGTGAATTCCTTTCACTTTGCCTGCTTCTGTTTCTGGGTCTATGATGGAAGTGAAGGAGCAGATTTAGTGGTGTTCTTCTAGTAAGAATATGATGTTGCCTTCTCTGTTTTATTCTCGCTAAATTCCACAACAAGCTAAAATGTTTCAACAGGTGGAACATCACAAAGCTTTTCATCACAAAGTTTCAAACACAAACTTCAAACTAAGATGCTTTTAGATATGGTAGTTTTGTTTGAGCAGCTGAAGCCTAATCCTTCAAGATGCTGAGTATCTTTGTTCTTCTCTGAAGCCAATAGAACTTGCTCAGCACTTCGTTATGTATAGCATATTTCAAAGAAGAATTTCCAAACTTTCCTCTAAGTTGTATGTGTGCATTACCCTGTCTCAGCTAGAGACAGAAAGCTCAGAGAAGGACTATGTACACCACAGAATAGTACATTCCCTTTGTTTTCAAGCATGCAGGAGAAGGCAGCAGATACATTTCTTATATGTAGTTTTTCACCATTTACCAAACACTTTTTTGTTGCTCATCTTCTGGTGAATTAATTGGACAAAGTCAGTTCTAATTTGTGGCCTTTGTTTTCTCATTGTCTGAGCTGTCACATGCCTATTGTATTTCCACCTTCTCTTCTTTGATTCTGTTTTTACTGTCTGTGTGTCTTACAGTGCTTTTGATTCAGCCCTGGATTATATTTATAAATGGAAAAAATGCATTTTCATTGAATTATTCATTTAAAATTATTTGACTCTTCATGTTTTAAGCATAAAAAATTATCACCTGCTTATTTTTAATGCTATTTAATGAGTAGCCATGTCCTTGAGGGAGATAAAGTGTAGTGTTTGGAAGCTCCAGTCTTAAATGATAGAAGTAAATTTATAAATAAAATAATTGCATTAAAAATTAACATCCCTAGGTAGCTTTTTCCAAGCTTCTCTTCCTTTAATTGTTTTTCTTGATACCTAAATCAGTTAAATAGTTCTCCATGTTCAGTGGACACACAAACCAGTTTATCATTGCCCTCTTTTTCACCTTTTACTGTTAGCTCAATTCCTTCAATTTCTCATCTTAGGAAAAGCCTTCCAAATTAGTAGTCATTCTTGCTGCTCTTTATTTTACCTACAGATGATCATGATAAACTTTGTGAAAAAGATTGTGGATAAAGGTTTCCTCCCTTGAGTCCTGTTTTACTAGTTTCCTGCAAGAGATGTCATTAACCACAAATTTATACTGAGGCAATAAGTATTTTAACTTATTAATTGGTTGTAGTTCGGAAGTCTGGCTTTATATGGAACTATTGGTATATATGTAAATGTACATTGGTACATATGTACTTTCTGGTAGCTCTAAGCTCAATAAAGTTATTCATTTGGTATTTTTTTCTTTTTTTTCTTTCCAGATCCCATTTGATGTTAATTTGCAATCAATAACAAATTTGGAAGATATGTTTGATCTTGCCAATGGCTGTATAATAACTGAAGGAAGTCTTTTCAATTGGATAATTTCTCTGCTTCACTAAATTCTATTTTGCAATAACTTAATCAATTATTAGCTGAATGCTACAGACATAGACTTAAGTTCTAGTGTTAATGTAACAACTTCATT
The DNA here is from genome assembly GCA_013397815.1 of Aleadryas rufinucha. Classification (NCBI taxonomy): domain Eukaryota; kingdom Metazoa; phylum Chordata; class Aves; order Passeriformes; genus Aleadryas; species Aleadryas rufinucha. Next base: position 5,985 of record VZTH01017837.1, on the reverse strand, counting down.
AATCACATCAAGATTTGACTCCTGTAATGTTTTATAATTTTCACTTTTAGCTTATTTCTAATTATTTAAACATTAATAGTTTTTAAAATTAAAATAATTTTTAGAAATTAAATATTTTATAAGTAGTTTCTTAGTAAGAGGATTTTCTAGCTTTTCAGTAATTACTTATTGTTTAGAAAAGCTGAATAGGTTTGTAGCCTTCTAGCACCTGTTAATAGATATTCCTTTTCCCCTGAAGTTTTATTCTCATCAGCAATTTTTAAATTGCTTTTGCAGTTATCAAAAGTTGGTTTTATTTCTGAAGTTAAGAATTTTTGGGGGGCCTAAAATAATTGTTGAGTTTGTTCTTTTATAAATCTGTTTGGAAACTAGCATTTCAGGTTGTTGAGGGTGCAAGTGATCATTCAGATGTCTTCATAATTTCAAAGCATTTTTTAAAAAACAAAACAAAACCAAACCCCTTCGACAAATAAACAACTCCCCCCCAACAAGGCAGCACAAAGAATAAAATGGTACAATACAGAATATTTTTTTAAATAATTCTAAAAAGCTAAGGGAACTTAGCTCTCTGAATTTTGCTGTAAATATTATTTTAAAGTACTCAAGAAACAGAAATGAGTCCTAACAACAGCCACCTGAGGCAATATGCTTGTGAATTTGACATGAACAAGTGAGTTAGTGGACCAGAGAGGGCTTTGGTTTTGCTCACATCCCAAAGCCAGGCACTCCTTTGCTATTTGATTTGTTTGCAAGAAACAACAAAAAACCCGAGGACGTTTGGGCAGGAATCCTGTGAGACTTCTCCTATCACTAGTTATGTTTTTGTGTTGCCAGGAAGATTCAGCATTAATGGTTACCATTCCTGGGTTCATTTCCTGTGAAAAATCCTTTCACTTCAGTCAGGCATTCTCTGTACTAGAGCCGAGTGATAAAACAATAAACTTTTTTGAGCTATTTGGAAATTGCAGATTTGCCTTGGCTTGTGTTTTTCAGAAAAATGTTACTTGGTTGAGTGAAATTTCTTTTAGGGAGCAAGAGGGAGAGAGAGGTAAGATTCAGCATAATGAGTATCTTAAATGTGATCAGTACAGGAAGAAAGGAAATAAAATTTTCTCCTATTTTTCTTCATTCCTATAAAAGAAAGAATTTATATATATATTTGTGTTATGTGTAGCTGTTTAAAAGTTGTGCTGTTTTTTATTTTGTGTACTCTTTTCCGGAATGCTGTAGGTGGTCAGAAAAATAGAAGGATTATGATATAATGATAAAAAGAAAGGAAAAAGTGAGTAATTGATAGGGCAGTTATTTTTGCAAGACAGTTCTAAAACTGAGTTAGTGTGATTATTTAACTCAACTGCCTAACAGCCAGTTTGGAGGAGATACTCCTTAGCATTATTCTTTCATTAAAAGAATTTATTGTTCTGCAGTTGTTCAAAAAGCAGGAAAAATAAAAATTTACATTACTCATTTTTCTTTTACAAGAAACAGGTATGAAGTTGCAGTTAAAAAAAAAAAAGCGGTTCTGTCTTTTGTTGGGCTTTGTAAAAAAACCTCTAAAACTATCTTTTTCTGTTTGGGGTCACCTTCAGGATTATCATAAGACTTTTATGCAGCTTAATTAATATTTGTAAAACATGCTATAGCATCAGGTGAAAATGGAAGTGAATTTCTATTACAGACAAGGTGTTTTTTCAGTGCTGCCTGTCTGGACCTTGTTATAATTCCTATACTTGAAAGAGAAATGTTAAATAAAAGCCTTTACATAGTAATTTAAAATACATTACTATACTTACTTTCTTATAATACATTCTAAGATTTTTTTTTGAAAGAAAAATATTATCCTTTAAGACAGCACAGTGAAATAGTAACATTAAAATGTTGACCTCACTGTATCCATAGCAGCACATTTTATTCTCATAAACACATGATAAAGTATTCAATGCAGGTTTTAGAAGAAAAACATTGGAGAAAACATTTTTCTTTTAGAAAATAATTAAACTCTTTAGTTAAAATCTGCTTGTGAGGAAGGAAGCTTATATCTCAATGTCTCCAGTAATGGCACAGAAAAAAAGTATAAAATTAATTGCAAAGTAAATTGTTTCTTGGTTATGTATTACAGTAGTTGGGTGGGTTTTTTTCCTTACCAGTGAATGGAGACTAAAGCCTTCAATATGTGAAACGAGAATAAATTTGTGTCAGCACCATGCTGAATTAGATTTTCATAGAATACTTGTCTGTGTCACTGACTCCAAAATTAAAAAGGAAGAGGAGGAAGGAGGATTTCACTGTGTTCAGGAAGACCTTCCTGCTATGGGAAGGTCTCCTCTATGATCTGCCCCATACAACAATGCCAAAGAGCTACTTACCATATTGACACCTTTGAACCACTAGCATGTTTACCAATTCTTTTCAAATTTCAACTGAAATATTTCTCCATTCTACATCTGTGGAAGGAATGCATAGTGCTTCCCTATCTGATAAATCATGGGATGGGGCAAGGAGAGGGAGAGAGAGACAGAGAGGGAGAGCACACTGTGGGAAGAAATTGAAAGATTCTGACAAGAATGACCTTTTATCTTCAGTGCGTCCCCTTGGCTGAGGGACAAGAAAGACCTGTGCAGAACTAAAGGACAGTAAAAAGAGGTGGTTGGGTTTTTTAAATTCTTTCAGTATTTTCTATTCTGTGAACTGAATGAAGCAAAACTGCTGAGAACAAAACCAGCTTCTGATCCTGTAATTAAAAACTGTATCATCAAGAACCTGCCAGAGCTCAAATTGAATTTGAACAGGGAGCTTAACATTGAAAGGTCTGAATGGATTTTAGAATATTTCCGTTTTCAAATACTGTTTTAATATAGTTTTAAGTTATATTGCTGCCATGAAAGATGGTGTATATTCAAGGCATTCACAGGATTTCTCATGCTTACAAATATATAGTAACTTGAAATTATTTCTGGTTAAATTAATTTTATGATGTGGAAATCAGTAATTTCACACAGATTTATCCAATTGTATGTGACTGGTTTTTAAATTCCCCTACAGCTCCAATTCACAGTCATTTTTTGTTGTCCAAACTATATATCAGTTTTTTGGAGGACATCAATCTAACAAAATAATCCTAGTAATTACCCTCATTATGCCTCAGTTTCTTTATCAGAAGATAACAGTAATCCCCTCATCAGTGAGGGATTTTAAGTTTTCTGCATCAACATTTGGAAAATATTTTCAGGTCCTTGAATGAAAGAGGAAGGGTATTTATGTTATTATTCAGTCAAGACACATTGTAAAGGAAACAGTCATTTGTTTCCAAATCCATTTTCAGTGAAATCCAAAGAAGATTCTTTAAAAGAATAATGATGGAACTAGAATTAATTGTTAGCTAATATGCTGAACAAATTAAGCCAGCAGAGAGATCCATTTATGCTTGCCAAAGGTTTTCTTTGAGTTAAAGATACTGAGTACATCATTAAATGAGGGAAGTGAAAATATGAAGCATAGGTTAATCTTCAAAACAGAGTGGGTGAAAGGGTCCAGAGGCAAGTGCTGAAGTCAAATATTTACCACTGCAATTTAATTTTCCACTTTGAAACCTCAGAGATAATTAGAATTATTCTCATTTGTCTCCCATCTCAGCATGATTTAGAATTCTACTTAATGTGCATAGAAAAAAAGAAAGACTGTGTTGAAGCAAATGGCACCAAAACTCTCAGTGTGGAACCAGAATATGCTACCTAAGGAATAACGAGCTGACGGAGCCAGTCCTATAGGTCTGTGTGGAGGGTGAAAGTCTGTGAGACACAGAGCACCTACAGGGCTGGTTTAGCTCCTGGCCAGACTTCCAGAGTTGAAAAGAACATTTCAGCAGCCACCAAAAAATTGCAATGTCCTAGGCAAAGCTTCCTGCTTCTTGGCAGTGATGCATGCTTCATTCCCTGTGGATTCTGGCATCATATAGCTACTATACAGCAGAGCTAGCAGGGGAAGTCAAGATTCTGTCTATCCTATGAAATTACTGTATACATTTTATCATCATACAATATGCAGTGTATTAATTAGCTCTGTTACGTTCCTATGATTCCACTACTAAATGGGATAATACCAACTTTAAAGTGGTTTCCAAACCACTTTAAAAAACAATTATAACCATAAAGAAATTCAGGCCTTTTTTCCCCTAGTGTCTTGACTGGTCTTACCCCCCTGGAATTCTGTGACTTATCCTTCAAAACCTAATGTCGCTGCCCCTACAATGAAAACCTTGTTTATGGGCAAAGAGGAAACCTATGTATGTTTAAAGGCAAAAATGTGTTAGTATAATTGAAATCTTAGCTTAATCCAAGAATTGTTATTAATCCAAGTCTAATTATTATGGGAAAAGAAAGAATACTTCTATGTACAAAAATAGTAATAGTAATAATACAGTTAAAATTATTATATAAACTTACTATTTTTACCTCTCTTCGCCTGTCTTGCTCACATTTCCACTTGTTTCACAGCCTTGCACAATTGCTGGGAATGCCCTGCCTTGCACGGGTGGCCTTTCAGCGACAGCACCGCTCTGGCTTTAAGGCTTGGGCTTTGCTGCGGTCCTTTCCCCAAATAGGATACACCAACATGTCCCCGTGGTTCCTTACAAATATCAAGGAGAAACACAGCACAGGCACTGGCATTAAAAAATGCCAGTAAAGGTCCTATCAGCAGGAAAAGCATTTAATTGAGGGCCTGTTATGGAGTGAAGCAAAACATGCTGATCATGTTCACTTAAAAGCCCCCAAATTTTTAATTGTTCAACTTCAGGGCTTGTAAGGCAGGTGCTCACCTACCTGTCTGTAAAAACAGGTACGCTCCACATTGAGGAGATAAAGAAAAAAAGCCAGGGGATGTGGCTGTGGTAAAGAAAAGGCTTTAGATTCTCTGTACTGAAGCCAGAATGGAATAACAAGCATTGGCCTCAGAAGTGAAACATGACAGGTGTAGCAGCAAGTTAGGACTATAAGGTAGAGTGGGGATAGAAGACTTGTAGGAATGCTGTGGATCCCTTAACACTCAGCTGAGACGGCAGATGATTGAAGATTTAATTACGACTAATGATTGGTTAACGAGGATTAATAGATGCAATAAAGACATGATCCTCATTGCTGTAGGGAAATAATGGCATTTTGTATAACAGTGGCATGATTTCTTTTCTCCTTACTCTGAGTTCACTTACACGGACTAGACATTAAATGAACTTGGAAAATCAAGACTCCATCATAAAAGGAAAGTAAAACAGGCATTTCAGCTTGGCTGGTTCTGAGGGTACACAGGATGAAGACTCACTCGAAGGCAGATCTCGACAGAAGCAGTTTTCCTATAGATTCCACGTCTAATACGCCTTTAAAGTCATTAATTTAGTAAATAATTTTGTGTTTAGGAGTAGAAAGCAGGAGTGAAAATACGCAGAAGAGCTACCTTTTATTTTACCAGATGAAAATAAAAAATCCGTCCTTCTGTAAAATTCAGCATGCCCAGAATAACAGTTACATTCCAAGTCAGGGAACACATGCAACAATTCTCTATTACTTGGGTGTTCCTAGAAGTAATGTATTAACTGCTATCATTTATTTCGCTCTGTCACCATGATATCCCCGTATCCCAGACGTACGGACATCCCAGATGCCCGCTGTGCCGGATGCCTTTTGCTCAGCACTGGAACACAGACTTTCCTCTGCGTTTCCAATTCAAAACGCGGCAGATGCCGGATGTGGTGCCCCTCAAACACACCCAGGGCGGGTTTATTGCCAGTACGTGGCCCGCGCCCCTTTCCTTCAGCAGCTGCCAGGGAGCGGCTCGGTGCCCGCGCCGGCTCAGGGACCCGGGCCGGGCCCAGTGACTGATCCGGGCGCGTCCCGGCCCTTGAGGGGCCCCTCCGGGCCGCCGTAGCGCCGGGCGCGGCGCGCGGGGGCTGCCGGGACGGGGCGTGTGAACTTGGGCGCGGCGCGGAAAGTC